>JAQIXP010003631.1:0-12709 GCA_034700285.1 Proteroiulus fuscus
CTGCATTTTGCAGCTGGTATGTGCTGCCATCAAACGAGCCAGAATCTCAACTGGCAATATGTGATCCCCCATCTTAAAGTCAATTTCTAATATAAAAAATCTATGTAAATGAAAAAAATTATTTATCAACCTCACCTTTTAACCCCTTTTTTATCCCTTATGCCCATTTTAAACCTTGCATTTGAGTTAGTTCATGCAAAATCAAACAGTTTTTAAAATAAAATATTTACGTAACAAAAATTGATCCTGTTTCAACTTTTTTTGTCCCACCTGCTAGTTTCTCAAAGAAGTATAGCTTATCCTATGTAACAATCACAAATCGGTTGAAACCGTCTATTTTGAGTTTACTTTGAAAATACTCTTTTGAAAATGAATACAAAAATACATTCAGTTTGGCTTTACTTTTAAGGAAAAAAAGGCGGATTAAATACTGATCTATATTAAGTAGAAATAGACCTTTATATGTCATAAGTCAAGCGCAAGAAATCTTGCTTTTTCCCATAATTCTGAAAATACGAGGTTCATGATGTTGAAATTTATAAAATATAATTTCTTAAAGGAAAGGATTACCCTACAAATGTTTTCTAAGTAAATTCACAAAATTCATTTTGTCGTGAAGCTGTAAAAGACGTCACGAGGCAGCGAATTCGAACGTCATTTGACACCTCTAATTGGCTCGAACTTATTTCTACCACCATTGGTTTAGAAAAGAATGTTCCCAAATTCTCTATATGCCATTAACATTAGTGGACCCCCCCCTTCTTTCCCCCTACTTTTGATGTTCAAGGAACTGTAGTGCCATTAATTCATCCAGGGTGCAAGTTTTTTTTATAGGCTACAGTTTTATGAAATTTTTCTACAGTATTTCTGCAATTTTTCTACATTACTTCTGCAATTTTTCTACAGTACTTCTGCAATTTTTCTACAGTATTTCTGCAATTTTTCTACAGTATTTCTGCAATTTTTCTACAGTATTTCTGCAGTTTTTCTACAGTATTTTTGCAATTTTTCTACACTATTTCTGCAATTTTTCTACAGTATTTCTGCAATTTTTCTACATTTTCCCTGCAATTTTTCTACATTTTTTCGCAAATTTTCTGCAATTTTTATACAGTATTTTTAGTAATCTTTCCACCGTGTTTCTGCATTTTTTCTACATTCTAGTGATACAGAAAAACTGCAGAAAGAATGCAGAAAAATAACAAAAATATTGTATAAAAACGCAGAAAACAAAAACTTGCGCATTTTTTACAGAAAAACTGCACAGATTACCGTATGTAGGTTTTTGTTTCATAAACTTTCAGAAAGGCTACAGACTACAGACTGCAAATAAACTGCAAAAAAATGATGATCTGCATGGAGGATGTAATTTGGGCGTCCACTGGGGAAGAGGATTGGAGGGGGGTTGGGGGAGGGAAGAAGCAGGGGGAGGAGGAATTGAATAATTCTGGAGTCTGGACTTCAAAACCTTCAAAAAATTTACATTCACCTTGTGTCTTTCTCAACCATCAACATTTGCATAAAAACGATATGATCAATGTTTTTACCAAATTATACCAGGTACTCAATCTTTGTTATTGCTTCTTATTTTTTTTACAAAATAAATACCGTTGGATGTTGGTGGATCCTTGAGTATATGATTAAATGTCGTTATCATTTAGCTGCTTGAATTGAACATGGACTTCTAATGTCAATTTGATTCCATCACATGTCGACTGGCAATACTAAAATAGGTTTACAATTTTTGAAACTAGGCTTATATTTTCTGAAAAACAATCCCATTTTCACTACGAAATGATGAATTGACTGATAATATATTTGAACACAACGTTTCTCTAGGGAAATATGCACTAGTGCAAATATGGAATGCATCAATCCCTGGATTTATTTACTAGTTGACAAAATAAAAACAGGCTCACGTTAAAGTCCTTTCTTATTTGGCATGTAGTACAGTCCCACTTTGAAACAAGTAGATTTTAGGAAAATGAGCATGAAAAGTTAGGATAGACATGAAAATTGCAATTAGATTTGAGCTTATCGCTCATTATATAAAATGTATAGAAAGCCTAAATTGGCGCCATTTTACTGACAGTATGTAGCGCCTTCTACCGGATAAAAGGCATCAGCTCCAAGACATACGCGTCCAAGAGGGCGCCACCAAATAGCACTGTGTTCGTTGGATACCCATTCTGGAATATTAGCCAAACATGGTTCTTTTTCAATTCTTTATTCCTTAAACACGTATAAAACCCATTCTACCTGCGAGACATAATGTTATTTATTTGTCCCAGACAAGTTTTCAAACCAGAGTTGTGGAAATTTTACGTCAGAATGACAACCTACTAAAAGTACATTTACAAATCATAAAATGTACCGTTATTACAACTCAGCTGGATGTGAAACACGATTCTCGACACACTAAAAAAAAACAGAGAAAGGGTTACTGTACCACAGAATGTTTTTCAAGGTGAAATTCGTGCCAATGCCCAGAATAAAAAAAAACGCTTTTCTTTTTTAATTTATCCATTTGAGTCCAAACAGAGCAAAGTCGTGCAAAATGATATCCATTCTAATAATCCAAAAAAAATGTTTTATAGATTCCTATTGAATGCGAAAAATTTCCTCAACCACAATTAAAAAACAACCAAAAATTTAATTACTGAGTTTACTAAAATTGTTATTACCATTTTACAGACGAATTTTGAATTTTTATGCAAATAATAAACAAATTTTTAAACGTACTGCACATGTGCAAAACCAATTCCCACCTCTTGGCTGACCCTAATTAACACGCCCAAATTTTATGCAATATGCAAATTTCAATTGTTTAATTAATATTGGTCACGTGATAGCTCAAATTAGCATATTTTATGTCATCATACTTTCTTTTCTTGGTCGCCATTATCCTTTTGTCTTTGGATTGATTTGGACGTTTGCTGACATGGTTGTGATAAGTAGCATTTTCTTAAGATTTAGCCATTTTTTTTTTCTTATTTTCTAGCTTAAAATTTATTTATTTTATTTTCTTATTTTTATTAACAAATTTGAGCATATTTTCAGGTGATAAAGAGGAAAAGAAACTATTGGTGGAGATGATGGTATTTATGGGATAAAATAAAAAATAAACAATCAGGTTTTTATTTGGACAATGTCCACAGGTAATAAAATATCTCAAGCTTATGATAGGCCTAAGTCATAAGTCAGGCATAAAGGTCCTGAAGGTGTAGGCTATCATGTGAACACATTTTGAGGTTTGGTTTTAGTTTTCTTAAATAAAAAGAAAACTATCAATATCATTTTGGTAAGTGTCCTTTTCAGTCATGAAAATGAACACTTAAGAAGTACGGTTTTGTTTATAAAATACCCGAACGACGAAAAGTCGAGTAAGGTATAGCGCGCGCACATACAGGTTATTAGGCCAAAAAAATCCCAAATGGGGTTGGTTATACATGCTATACCGGTATATGCATAAAATCGTTACTAACATTGTAAGCTATTGTCTATTGGGGCCATGTTATTGTAAAAATTACATGTATTTACAGCAGGCGGATCGATGTCGGGCGTTTCGGCACATCAGCAAAAGCTGGGTTATTTATTGTAAAAATGTGCACTTTATTAATGTAGAAATCTTCTTTTCTTTTTTGAGACAGGGCATATTATACAGCGTTCAATGGCCGGCCGAAGACGACAAAGCAGCAAAAAGAAGCAGAATTGCTCCTGAGAATTGCTTCTGTTGACAATGCAAAACTTCGGTTCGAAGATCCTGGATATGTGCTTCAAATCGCATCGAAGCCTGTGGTATTCGACGTGGGGATTCCTTCACGATTTTGTCAGCGGTCAGCGGCTGTGCAACGGTCGCCACGCAGCGTTAGGACATTCTGATACGGCAAATCGCGTTGTGAATCATGAAGATTGGAAGTAATCACGCGAGATTCTCGTCTTTCTTCAATGCTACCACAAAATGGGACAAATAGTGCATCAATGCTACGCCGAAAACTACCCAGCCGGGGGTGGGGAGGATGCGACAAGGTATTTGCTTAAAAGATTTGCAGTTGTTTTAATTCAGACCCTTTTTTTTTGGAGATAGGTAGTCTTATAGAGTGAGGACAGAAGACATGAGGAAGCACGACTATGGAGATGCTACATGTGTGGACACTATAATGCTTTGGCTCCAGGATTCAGTAAGAAGAAGAAGCTGATGGAATCCTCGAATATCTGCTACAAACGGCAGCGACGATGTTGTATTTCAACGTGGGAATTCCTTCACAAATTTCTTGTGCTACGTGTCCAGCCTCCTATCATCGATAATGCAAAATGGACATCGGTCACCAGTGTGAAGAAATGCCGATCGCGTTGTGAATCTCCGAAGTAAGGAAGCGATCATCGGGATCATCGATAATAATCCTCCTCGTTAGAGGCAAGCATGCTACGCCTCGTATATCACTGTTTCATCTTGTGAGGATCTTCGATAAAATATCCAGTGGGAAGAGTTGCATCAGTGCTACAACCAAGATGGTGAAGACGCAACAAGAAAATTGCAACGGCCATTGACACTTCGGCCACCATCATGAAGAATGTGAAGAAGAAAAGGACGACCAGCAACTGCCGTCGGCGCTAATGCATTCGATATGGCGACACGCAAGCATGCACTGGTGGTGGGTAGCATTTGGGACTGGGGGGGAGTGGGGGGGCCAGCAGGTGGTCGCAGGCGAATCGCCGTTACATAGATAAGTATGTATTGATGTTTCATTTGCATGTTTCTCCTCATAAGAATCAAAACTTTTTGATTAAATTTGCAATTCTTGCAGGACCTGGTCATCTGACAATGCTTCACCGAGCTATGTTTGCAGATGGCAGCTGGTATATTCATATTTGCCAATTTGTTGGGTTTACTATACTCCCAATGAAAAAAAGACTGCAGTACTCTTTCGAAAAAACTGCAGTATTTTTTTCATTGGGCTTCTTGAAACTTAAGCATTAATTAAATGTTTTCTTTATATCCTAGGAAATACAGTCCAAGGAATGATGGCAAGAGAGAGACATGGATTTTAACATGGATTCGCTGCCACGCCAATTGAGTATTAGCTTTTGAAAACACGTATTTAATATTTTTGCTGTCTGTTTTTATATATTTTTAACAGGAGCTATTAGACAAGTGTGAAAAGATCATGATCCGTCGTAGCCATCAACCACGTACCGCGGCCGTCGAAATTTTCCCAGTCCCTCTCCTATTTCCCCCATGTTCTCTGTGTGTTAATTTCTAAATATTAATGTTTTTTTCTTGAGAAAATGCTAGCATTTCTTTGCTGTACGTAGCAAAATCGAACGTACAGTCCTTTTCCATCCTGTGGAATTCCGCAGGGTGGAAGGGGCCTCTCCGATGGACTGCCACCTTGGTGTGGTGGAGAGGCTTTTCATCTCACTTTTCACTAAGGTGTAAAATATGGAATGTGAAGGGAAAGCTAAGAGCAGTCCAATGTTTTTTATTTCTAGATGACCTTTGACCTCGCCTACTTTTTGAACAAGCCTTACTATACTCTGTTGTTCCTAGATGGCTCTTTGGGGCCAATCTGAGAGAGACCTTGAGCATAGTTGACCTTTGACCTTTCCTACATTCTGAACGAGTCCGCCATGTTTGCTTTACAAATGAAAATCAAACTGTTTCGATCTTTTTTATTTATTTTAAGAATTCTAAAACTTGATTTTTATGCACTTATCAACATTATGCTCAGTTTTTCTTTACTTACTAAATTTCAAAAAATTGATCTTCGAATATTCGAATATAACATACATAAAATAAGAACGTTTCATTCTTTTTATTTACTTATCTTGAAATAAGAAAATATAAATTAGAACGTTTAATTCTTTTCATTTATGTATTTTTCAAATGAAAATTAGAACCTAGCTGTCTTTCTCATTGGCTGGCATAAATTGTGAAATAGGTTAATTGAATAGTAGATTCCAGGTCAAAGGACATGGCAGCCCATTGTCCAAACTGCCCACCTGTAAGGTAAAGACTAGGTCATTGCCTACAAAGCCTTTAGGCAGTATTCTAATTTTCACTTTCTAAATTTAAAATCTACCCCCTCAATGTCAATGCATTTACTAACTGAATGGAACTTTCCATCAATGGACAGTATACATTGGTGAAAAATGCATTCCACAAAATAGCACTACTACATAAAAAAAATCAAAAAGTTTCAAAGTTATTAATTGAAAAAGAAATGAATAACGTCATCAGGCAGCACTTGCACTTTGAGGTCTATTCCAGCTTTTTTTTTTTAAAGTAAATACAATGAACATGGTTGTAAAATTTTGGTGAATGCAATTTTTCTTACTATATTGCTCATTGGTAAAAAATTTTTCTTAGAGGGATCTTCCCCTTTTAATTTTGTCCATTTCCAAAAAAACTTTCATTGAGATTTGTAAATAATCTTGTAAAGTATAGTTCTGTAAGAATACAAGCCATATGGATTTTTCCAAAGCTTATGACTGAGTATGCGCATTAAGTATTGGCATTTCCTGCCTAAAAGATCAGAAATGGGAAAAGAATATCAAGCACTTTTAGCCTGAATTTGCCTGGTTTTTCAGGACAATTTTCCTGACTTTGCCTGACTAAAAACGAAAAACTATTGGTATTTTTGCATGTAAAATGTACTGAAATAAGACTAAATTATTTTGCAACATTTTTTAAAAATGTGGCAATGGATGACTTTTTGTGACTAATTCTGGCCGACATTTGACTATTTTGTGATTGATATTCACGCGTTGTTGTGATCTGATCATGCGCTGTTGAAATCTAATCATGCGCTATTGTGATCCACTTTACAAGAATAGTTCTTAACTGCATCATAGGTTATAACTCAACCACAAAAATGCGACTGCATTGCTCTCCGTGCTTTTCTGTGATCTCATTCAGTACCTATTTAGGTAGATCACGACACTCCTGGATCACGACTATAAAACACATTTTTTTTTACCTTGCCTTGTGATTCTGCATAGCAAAACGACAGAGGTTATCGCAAAAACGCTTCAGATTCAGACCACGTAACTAAACGGTTACACGGTCATAATGCCAAAACACGCCTATTGTCAAAAAATATATAACTAGCTTTGCATGAGAAAATAACCTACACCTACATTGCAAAAAATTGAGGAAAGAACTATTTAATAATACTATAACATTTATCAGGAATCAATATATGATTCGTGAACCAAACGCTATTAAATCTACAAATTTAACCCATTTTTGTGTGAAAAAAATGGCCAACTGGTCTTTTATATGCCTACTGTATACAAGGGATGTCTCAAAAGATCAAGAGGGCATCATCATGGTTTGCATATTAACCAGCTAGCAACAACTCAGAACGAATTGTAATGATATTATCTGCGTAACATTTTGTGCACAAGGGCACCTTCTACTTCGAATCCCGGATGCACAAATCGGTTAAAATATTCTGGGAAAGTGAAAAACACGAATATTTGAGTCAGAAAAAGACTAGCCAGGATTCAGAATACATTACTCTTTTCACACGGTCACGTAGTCCACCCACAGAGCCACAGAACTGACCTTATCCACCTGTCACCATAAGGGGGTTACAAAATATTAATGAAGCAATACTTCATTGGCAACATTCATGAAAATGCATTATTTATCGTAAAAACTATTTGGGATTTTTATCTCCATCAGAGAGGGGGGGAATTGCACTGGAAGGCCTATTATGACAATCAACAGAAAGGGAAAACATGTTCCTAGAAGCAAAAAAGGGGGGAAACCTGATAAATATATTGTAAGAAAGGGGACAAGAAGGTACTGAAAGTGAAATTGGGGGATTATGGAAAACCCAATGGAAAAACCGTGAATATATATATGGTCAACCCTTTCGGTATAAAAACACTGAGCTCATCCCTGAACCTCTTAGTTATTCAGAAGAAGTGACGACCTACAGGTGAGTCAAATACACATTATTGGACTAACTTGCAGTTTTTGTTTGTAGTATGATAACCCTGTGAGAAATTTCTGCACATATTTTACTCAGGATTACAATTCTATTGGATTGCATAAAACACTGCACCTAAGATTAACAAAACTTCTAGAATCCAAAAGTACAATTGGCAGTTTTACTACAATTATTACTACAGTACAGAATTGCAGAAATGGGATATTTTCGTTTTAAATTTAATGTAGTTACAGTATAAACACAGTGAAAATTTTCTGCACCTATTTTGCTCAGGATTACAATTCTATGCTGTAGTAAAATTGCATTGCATAAAACATTGTTTGCATTTGAATTTGGTAATGCAAGTCTATACTACACTTTAGTTTTATAAAACTTGTAGAATCCAACAGTACAATTTTGAGTTTTACTACAATTTTTACTGCACTACAGAATTGCAATTCCGAGGGATATTATCCATTTTAATTTAATGTAGTTACAGAAATTTCTGCACCTATTTTGCTCAGGATTACAATTCCATGCTGTAGTATAATTGGATTACATAAAACATTGTCTTAATTTGATTTCTGTAAAACTTCTAGAATATATAAGTACAATTTGCAGTTTTACTACAATTTTTACTGCACTACATAATTGCAATTTCGAGGGAAATAATTTCAGAAATGGGATATTTTCACTTTTAATTTAATGTAGTTACAGTAATAACCCAGTGAACATTTTATGCACCTATTTTGCTCAGGATTACAATTCTATGCTGTAATATAATTGGATTGCATAAAACACAGCACTTTAGTTTCATAAAACTTCTAGAATCCAAAAGTACAATTGGCAGTTTTACTACAATTATTACTGCACTACATAATTACAGAATTGCAGATATGGGATATTTTCGTTTTAAATTTAATGTAGTTACAGTAATAACACATTGAAAATTTTCTGCACATATTTTGCTCAGGATTAAAATTCTATGCTGTAGTATAATTGCATAAAACATTGCCTGAATTTGATTTTTGTAATACAAGTCTACTGCACTTTAGTTTTATAAAACTTGTAGAATCCAACAGTACAATTTGCAGTTTTACTACACTTTTTATTGCACTACAGAATTGCAATTCCGAGGGATATTATCCATTTTAATTTAATGTAGTTACAGAAATTTCTGCACCATTTCTGCACAATTCCATGCTGTAGTATAATTGGATTACATAAAACATTGTCTTAATTTGATTTCTGTAAAATTTCTAGAATATTGCAGTACAATTTGCAGTTTTACTACAATTTTTACTGCACTACATAATTGCAATTTCGAGGGAAATAATTTCAGAAATGGGATATTTTCACTTTTAATTTAATGTAGTTACAGTAATAACCCGGTGAACATTTTATGCACCTATTTTGCTCAGGATTACAATTCTACGCTGTAGTAAAATTGCCTTGCATAAAGTATTGTTTGAATTTGATTTGTGTAATGCAAGTCTATACTACACTTTAGTTTCATAAAACTTCTAGAATGCAAAAGTGCAATTGGCTGTTTTACTACAATTTTAACTGCACTACAGAATTACAATTCTGAGAGAATTGGGATATTTTCACTTTTAATTTAATGTAGTTGCAGTAATAACCCAGTGAAAAATTTCTGCACCTAATTTGCTCAAGATTACAATTCTATGCTGTAGTAAAATTGCATTGCATAAAACATTGTTTGAATTTAAATTTTATAATGCAAGTCTGAACTTTAGTTTAATAAAACTTCTAGAAATCAACAGTAGGCCTACAATTAGCAGTTTTACTACAATTTGTTCTGCACTACAGAATTGCTAATTGCAAAAATGGGATATTTTCACTTAATTTAATGTAGTTCCAGTAATAACCCAATGAAAAATGTTTTCGTTATGTTCAGAATTGAAGTTCAATACTGTAGTAACTGCTGTAATCGACCTATTGAATTCTAGTAATTTTATAAAATGAAACTACAACTACAGCAAATTGTATTCCAATTTTCCAATTTTCTTTGGAATAAAATTCTACTGCAATTTTTTCTTATAAAACTTGCAAAGTTGAACAGACCAATTGCAGTTTTTACTGCACTCTAGAATTGCAATATGGAACGAAATAACTGCAAAAAATTTTTTTCACTTTGAAAAATAATATAAGGCATGCAAATTTTAAAATTACATTTTAACTAATTTTAATACACAATTGTCTTGCAAATGTCGCATTTTTTGAATTTAATTTCTTTTTGCAATTAAAATGAATAATAAATTAACATCCCAAGTTATTTTTTTCAATTCATCAACATTTATATAAAAAAAATCTATTACAACTAATTGAAGTATGGGCGCTCTCAGGATTTTCCCGGGATGGGGGATGATGAGGAGGAAGAGGGGGGGGGGCAAAAGAAAAGGGGGAAAGAGGGAGGCCAAATAAAAAAATTGTTTAAACTTTTACAAATATATCCGGGGGGGGGGGGGGGGGGACCCCCCCCCCCCCCCCCCCCCCCCCCCCCCCCACGACACACTCCCCCTAAATTGCAACAACGTGAGGGCGCTCACAATCAGAAAACATTTTGATTTCCATATTAAAAATACCTCAGCTTAATATTTATTTTACTATTTCAAGAATAAAATGTTTTGACTAATTAAAAAAAAATATTGAGAAGATTAAGTAATTATATTTCATATTAATGCTTGGATATTTTTCAGTGTGCGGATTCACACACTGTGCACAAAATGCTTAAATATGGTAATTATTCAATTTTGTTTCTAAACACTCAATTAATAATTGAAATAATTTTACTAAATTGTACTTTTATTTTAATATAGCAACATTGATCGTGTTAGTGGCAGCAGTATGTGGTGCAATTCATGTAAGTCATAATATATTTTTTGTAAAACAGGAAAACTTTAGTGCTTGAGAATGAACTATATGACAAATTGTATAATTTTGGAACAAAATAACAGCATGAGAGTAGCATTATAATACATTGGGCCTGAATATTTTATTACAGAAGCGT
Organism: Proteroiulus fuscus; assembly: GCA_034700285.1. Taxonomy (NCBI): domain Eukaryota; kingdom Metazoa; phylum Arthropoda; class Diplopoda; order Julida; family Blaniulidae; genus Proteroiulus; species Proteroiulus fuscus. The sequence goes on from JAQIXP010003631.1 coordinate 10,972, forward strand.
TCATATTACCCTGAAATAGAAGAGGACCCAGAAGACATCCCAATTCCAAATAACGAAAATACACCAGTTCCAAAGCCAATTGCCAAAAACATCCCAGCTTATCATGCACCAGCAGCCCCATCTGTTATTATTCCAGACCCGATAACTAACCCTCCACTCCCAGAAACCCCTGCGGCTCATTATCCAAAAATAACAGCTCCAATAGCCCATCCAAAAGTAACAATACCTACCACTTATCCTGTTCCAAATAATGAAAATACACCAGTTTATGAAGAGCCAAAAGTGCCTGTTCCAAACCCAATAGCCAAAACCGTCCCTACTTACCATGCACCAGCAGCCCCACCTGTTATCACTCCAGACCCGATAACATATCCTCCCATCCCAGAAACCCCTACAACTCATTATCCGAAAATAACAGTTCCAATAGCTCATCCAAAAGTAACAATACCTACCACTTATCCAGTTCCACAGGCCCCAGTAAATAATCCCACTCCAAAAATAAGCCTTACACCAGCAGAACCTAATTATCCCAAACTGGCACCAGTAGCTTATCCTCAATCAGCTGACAGTGCACACCCTACACCTGCACCAGCTGCACCAAGCACACCTCCCTTGCCAGAAGTCCCAGTAGAAGATCCAAAACCCCAAGCTCCACAATACCCAGTTGAATCTGAGCTTTCTCCAGAAGTTCCAACAATCCCAGTCACATATCCCCAACCAGCAATCCCAGTTGCCCCAGTGACTGACCCACAGCCAGCTCATCCTAAGCCACTTGCTCCACAATATGAACCCCCCCTTCCTGTTTACGAAACCGGGGATTCTGAGGATGTTCCAGAAAAACCAGTTAGTCAGTCTAAGCCAGTCGGGCCGGCAATCCAATTACCAACGGTCCAACAGAAACCAAGAGTTTCTCAACAGGAAGCTCCACTTCCGGTTTATGGGACAGACGATTCTGAGGATACAGAAGACACTCCACCAACACCACACCCACAAACTCCAGTTCAACGTCCTAAGCCAACAGTCCAACTCATTCCACCCAAGCCAATCACCCCAGTTAATCATCCACGGCCAGTTTTAGCACCAGCACCAGCTGTCACTATTAAGCCAATAGCTCCCCAATATGAGGCCCCACTTCCGGTTTATGAAACTGGTGATTCTGAGGATGTTCAAGTCAGTCCGACAACCCAAAGTACTGATCCCCAAATAGGAGGTCCTGTTACTCATCCTAAACCAGCAGTACCAATATTGAGTCCAAAACCAGCAGTCCCAGTTTACACCATTCAGCCTGCAGCTAAATCGGTGCATCCCAAGCCAGATGCCCCAGTGTATACACAACAAGCAGCCCCATCAGTACAACAAAAACCAGATACCCCAGTGTACACACAACCGAAACCAGATGCCCCAGTGTACACACAACCATCGGCACAACCGAAACCAGCTACCCCAGTGTACACACAACCATCGGCACAACCGAAACCAGATGACCCAGTGTACACACAGCCATTGGCACAACCTAAAACGGATGCCCCAGTGTATACAAAGCCTGCAGCCCCATCAGTACAACCGAAACCAGATGCCCCAGTGTACACACAACCATCGGCACAACCAAAACCAGCTACCCCAGTGTACACACAACCATCGGCACAACCAAAACCAGATGCCCCAGTGTACACACAGCCATTGGCACAACCTAAAACGGATGCCCCAGTGTATACAAAGCCTGCAGCCCCATCAGTAC
>JAQIXP010003632.1:0-12708 GCA_034700285.1 Proteroiulus fuscus
AAATTCATATAAATTAATTTCAGCTTAGTCATTTGCCAGAAATATAGGGGGGGACCCTACTTATTACATGGTCTGAAGCTGAAGTGTTTTTGCGGTAGCACCAAAGTTTCCATCTGCAGGCTCACAGTGTAGAGTAACAAAAAGGGTACCCCACTTGGGATCTATCTAAATAGATAAAGAGTACCAACTGGGATCCCAGAGAGTAGAGCGTTTGCATTTTGGTGGTTGAGATGTAGCCTAGTTAAGAACTACCCGTGCACTGGATCGCAACGATCCGAACACAATGCCAAAATACGCCTAAAATTGCAAATTGAGATTTGAAACCCTTTACGAAACAAAAACAAAAAACCGAATTAAATCCCATCCAAAACTGGACGATCCAGCAAGCACCGAACCTCCAGCTTCAGATCATAAACCAACGACAAACCTTCCTCACCCTTCCCATCAACCACTTGGAAACCTTCCAAAATCTCACCTCAAAGGTGCGAGAAAAAAAAAACCCCTAGCAAGTTTGGCAAACTATCACACAGCTCAGTACCAAAGTCTAAAAACCTAAGGACAAATGAATAACGAGTAACACTCGGCTCGAAAAAAAAGCGTTACCTCCAATCGGCACACATTCTTACGTACTTTCGTCGTTTTTTCCGGTCATCAACGCCAGCAGCATCTCGGGTGTCACCTCCTCCCTGTTCCAGGTCACCTCCTCGGTGGCTTCTGTGACCGCCTCGTCGCGCTCTCCGGTCGCCTCGCCACGGTCGGGGCTGCCGTCGGCCATCTTGCCGGCGCGGGCTCTGACGTCACCGCCACCGTCCCCCACGTGGGTCCCGGATAATTCGGCACGGTCCCGAAATAGCTGGCGGGGTGCCGCCTGTTGATGGCGTTCGGCGGGTCTCCTGACATCGTTGCCGGTGATCAGTCCCACGCTATTCTTGTACACGTCGTAGAAAAAATACGGGAAGGTGGTCTCCTTGTGGGCCTGCTGCTGTTGTTGCCTGTCCTTGGTGGCGCTGCTTTCGGTCAGGCCCATGGTCTGATGCTAGAACGAGGCATACGAACGGATCCTGCGGAAAAAGAAGACGTACTGTTCGCTGTTTCTGGCACACGTATTCCCTCGGAGAATTTTCAAATGACAGGGACGCAGGAGGTGGGGGGAGAGCGTCCAGTCCCCCTTCCCCCCACCATCCCAAAAAATTGTTTTTAATCAACAAAAATTTGGAAATCGTTATTCCATACTAATGAACTTTCAAAGCATCTAATTCTATCCTTTATCGAGCAGACATGTAAGAAGTGGGTGGGGGGGGGATAAAGAGGGGGTTGGCAGAAATGTCAACTGCCCCCCACCAAAATAATCTTTCCTTTCATTGACTACCAATACTCGTTTTGTCCTATTTACAGGGTGTCTGGCCAAATCCAGTAACAAATTTCCTTGACATTTCCAGGTTTTCCAAACAAATTTTCACAAATTTCCATACCATATAAAAGTGATTTTAAACTCATTTTTAATGATAGGCCTATACGGTATGCAATTAAAATTGCAATAGTAGGCCTATTTGGCAACTACCCTGGGCTGCACCCACAAATCCATGATTTTTTTTTGGGGGGGGGGGGAAGTGAGGGGTAGGAAAGTGGGAGAAGGAACTCCGGCCAAAAATATTTTTTTTTTAAATTTGGCTTGCAGGCTAAAATTTCAAGGCTTTTGTAGATTACTGCAAAAATTGACAGAAAATTGCGCAGCAGGCCTGCGACTTTTTTGCTTAAAAACACTCAAAAACTTTTAAACAATTTAGATTTTCCAGACAACAATTAAATTTCCCTGACATTTCCAGACAATACTGATTTCCCTGACATTTCCAGGTCTTCCAGGTAGCCTGACACCCTGTATTCAAAATATCTTTCTGAATTGACAACAACTGCAGAAATGATACTATTACGGTATAAATTGTAAATCCAGAGTAATCAGAGGAACATTCAAGTGAAACTAAAGTCCGACCAACATCACGAATTAAACCACAGCTTGCAAGTGCGGAAGCTGCATGTTGTTGCTGAAAAATACCTGGTTCCAAATCAAATTCCCTGTGATTTTGGTCTACTGTATGGTGGTGTAAAATGAACAAAGTTAAGGTAACGGTAGTCAGACTGATCGTAGGTCCATATCTCTTTTATAGATACCCGGTGAGATACAGGTCTGAGGTCTACAACATTTTTTGAAAATCTCCCTGATGTGTTTTCAATGTACAGAATACATGGACGACCCCCATTAGTTGAAAATCGGTCAAATTAGGGGCAGGGGTGGTTGGGGGAACCTTGATCTTTTCCAATACGTGGACATCATTCAATCCCTCGCCAAAGGAATCAAATGGCAAGCCAATAAATAAATAATCGTGTTGAGATGAAATAGGACTAGTTAAGTGTCCTCGATCACTTCGTCATTAGGAAAATTCATTGCAAATGATTGAATTGAAAGCCTGGACCACATTTGCCAGAAATAAAATCAGTACACAGTTCCTAGATTGATCCCTACAACTCAACTCAATGTTTACTTTGTACCCCAATTGTTTACAAAATTATTTTTATCCAAATTACTTGTTTTGGCAGTTAATTTCTTGACGGGGAAGGAGGGGGGGGGGATAAACCAGCCTCCGGGAGCCCCCGATCCCAACTACTGTCGACAACATCCCATGGATAATAGAAATTTTAGAAGTAGGGCCTATTCTGTCACGGCTTTAACAACGGCAACATCAAATAGGTCCCTCTTAGGTAAAGGTTACACCGACTCAAGATTTTTTCTCTGGCAATGTCGGACAACTCCATCCACTGACTAGGGCCTAGTATTTTTACCGAAATTTTTGTCAGTTCCCAAAAATCATGTGAATACATGGTACACATGATGCAATGTTGAATCGTGTCTTTTTGAATAGGCAGATAAAACAATTTTTTTTTGGTTGGTGACGGGTGTAAATAGTGTTCGGCCTATGTCGCCAGAATTTGTCGGTGCCACTGTAAACACTTTCATATGTTCATGCTGTCCTTGCTATTTGGCCGACTCCAACTGGATTTCACTTCTGCCTATGTTGGCTGAAATCGGGTTAAGTCACTCAAATAACCAAGACCTCATACTTATGACCATGTTTACAGTGGCACCACCCAACTCTGGCAACATAGGCCGAACTCTACCTACACCCGACAGTAGCGGATCCAGGATTTTTTTATGGGGGGTGTCCAACATATAACTTTTTTTAATGTACTTAAACAATTTTTGGCTTTAACCCCCCCTCCCCATGCTATGCAGGGGCGCAGCCAGGATTTACAAATGGAAGGGGGTGGATACCCACAAAATTTTGGTGATTTTTAAAAAAAAACGGGTTATCATAGGCAAAATGTTGGTCATGGGAGGGGGGGTGGTTGAACCTCCAAAACCACCCTTGATGCTGTGGTGTCATTAAAATTAACACACATAATCAATCCAGGATTCAAGGTCACATGGTGAAATCCTTTTTGGATTGCAGGAGAAAAGTTGGTTTTTTTTGTACATAATTGCAAAAATCGTCAAAATATTGCACCGTAGGCGACTTTTTTTGCGTAAAAACACTCAAAAATGGGCTAAAAATCTCAAAAATTTTAGAATGGTTCTAGGGATGTATTCCAAAATTTTCAGTTTTGGTCGGCCAAGGGGGGGTCCGGACCCCCTCGACGTCCCCCCCCCCTGGATCCGCCACTGCCCGACACCAACCAAAAAATTACATGCATTCACGTGATTGTTGGGGCACAATCGGTTGAGAACTGACGAAAATGTCTGTACAAACCCATCTATACTAGTGTAACCACTCGTGTTGGCTATAGTGAGTCAGTTGATGGGGTTGTCCGACATCGGCAGAAGTCGGATGCAGTGCAACCTTTACCTTACTGTTAAGCAAGAGATATGGACTTAGGCCTTACGTTCCAATTAGGCCCACTTGAAAGTGACATAACCAATACGCAGTATAATTACCAAACTGGCACAGACTCCAGTGAAGTGATTGAACTCTGTAGTTAATATAGGCCTAGGATCCTAAAATCCCACGTATAGCCTTTTCCATAAATGTTTACAAAAGTTATTTTTATCCCGAAATCGGTGCGTGTTTACAAATAGGAACAATCCACAATTATTCTAAAATCGGAATCAATTGGAATCCCAGGGAGCGCCACGATCGATGCAAGTATAATCCAAAGGAGAGACACTTTTCCATAATTTCCAAGTTGTTTTTCAAAGAAAAAAAAATTACCAAAAACAAAGATTGTCATTCAGTCTTGTTTATCGCAGCCAATTACAACAATAATCATAACCCAGTTACTTTTTTACCAGCCATTAGCACATGGGTGTTAGAAGAACGAAAACAGCACACACATTCGGAACACGTAGGCCGGCGATAGGCCTAATACTCCCATTGGGAAAAAGTCTTACGAGCCGGTGTTCGAAATGAGAAAATGTGCGGAAAAAAAGCAGAAAGAACTACTTTTTTCTAGCAAAATTTCTCAAATAAATGTTACGAAACACGTAATAATCCGAGTTTTGTTACGAGCCGGTGTGAATGAAACGTCTTCACCGTTGCAAAACCACATTTCAAACAGCTGGGTTGATGCTGCAGCATGGCGTGAGCGACCTCGTAGGCGAGGGTGCGTAGAAAAGTCCTTGCAACGGGCGGGGTTCAAAAAGTACCCCTTATTATTGCATTTACAGAATATTTTTAGTTTATAATTTTGGATTGGTACAACCCAGTAAGAAGCAGGATAATCGGTCCAAATGATTCTCGCCCAAAAGCAATTGCGAACGTGACAAAAATGCATTGGTTAACATTAAAGGGAAAGTTCGATCCACTTTCTAACAAGTGACATTTCAGCTGTTCACACTTACTAGATATGAATGGCTGTGGCAATAATAATTGCATCAGTTTCCATATGTAGAAGAAATCACGAAGTAAACTTGCTAAGTATACCCGTTAGGCGTCTTTTTTCTATCAATTTCAGCAGACACTGAAAGCATGGTGACTACAAATTTCTGTAAATAAAATTCCCTGAGTTTTCCAGGTTTTCCAGGGTCATTTTCACAGTTTTCCAGATTCTAAAAGATTTCTTTTGGATGGTGCAACGATGAAATAAATGAAATGCACACATTTTTAAAGCTAATCATTTGCTTTCCATTGAAGAGCCAAGATACCATTTTTGATTTTTGCAGCAGCCAATTAGGCAAATCATTTTTTGGTGCTGATTTTCAGGATAATGTTAAAAAAATACAAAATAAAAAGATGATATTGAAAAATTCCAGGTTTCAATTCAAAATTCCCTGAGTTTTCCAGGATTTCCAGGTTAGTAGTCACCATGTGAAAGTTGGTGGCGCCCTCCAGGACACTAGCATCTACGTGTTTTCTGAGAGCCGATGCCTTTTATCCAGTAGAGGGCGCTACATACTGTCAGTAAAATGGCGTCTATTTGGGCTTTGCATTTTCAACCAAATCCGCGTATTCGGGACATTTCATTTATATGATTTATTGATTTGTGGGCTCAAATTAAATTGCAATTTCCATGTCTTTCCTGATTTTTCATTCTGTTTCTCCTAAAACTAACTTCTATTAAAGTGGGACTTTCCCAATAACATTCAGGCTTTTTACCCTTTTTATTAGTCTTCGAATGTACAACACCCGGTGGGAGCATTTTCCCACAGGGATTGTTCGTTTTCGCCGCTCGGCGAGCTGCTTTCAAAGGGAATTTGCCGCTTTCGGAATTTCCTTTCTCTAGAAACTGCGCCACCTTCCGACCAAATTTGACACCATTATTGGGATTCTAACGTGCTTTGGTGCCTCTCCCTAGCGAGGGCCGATACTCAATAAGATCTGTACGCCATTCAACATTTGAACAAATTCAAACCAAAATTAAATTAATATTGAAATATTTCAAACTTACTCTGACATATTTGGTTATTCTTCGACTTGTACACGCCCCAGATGAAATCGCCGCACAGGTCGCACCAGGTGGGGTGCTGCAGTTCGGTGGGGACGAAGCGGTGTCCGATACCGGTCTGCGACGGATCCAGTTCGATCCTGCTGAACTGCGCCAGTTCGATGTGCTCGAAGCGCAGGGTGTCGGCACTCCCGAGCGCAAGGCTCTCGCTCCGCTTCGGCCTCGACCCTTCCTTGGGCAGCGTTTTCCGGCCGAACGAAATGACCGTCTGTATGGCGTTGTAGATGTCGCTAAGTGGGCCGAAGTGGAAGCCATCTTTGTTGGTGGCAGAATCGTTGTAAACTTTCGACTGGCTCTGTATCGGGGAGCTAATACTGGTCGAATTAGGAGGATTCGGCACTATCTTAGACGACGCTGTCCACATAATTGTATCACAATTTGTTAATTAAACAAATAATATCCAAAGGTGAACGTTAATCCATATCTCCATTACTGAATTTACGCCTCATCTGAAAAACAAAAGCAAATTAATGTAATTTTAGTTCCTAGATTTTGTATTAAGTTTCGTGAGAATTCAGTTTATATTCAGCCCAAAAATCTGCCAACTATTTACTAACACTGATGAAAAAAATACACTAACAAATTTTAAGCATATACATGTACAGTATCATTTTTAAGTTGTTCATATTTAATTTATATTTAAGTTCATTATTAAATAGCTTACACATTTGATAAATGTCGGTAATTTTTGGCATTTTGTAGCTCATGCAGTAAGTTCAATCAATAATAAAAGCACAGTTTAAGTTCAACTACCTCGGTCATTATACATGTATGACAGTCTCAGACAGCGAGCTTAGGTAAGCCTAAGCTGTAAATGCACACCTTATGTGCTCGCCGAAGCATTTAAGAGCAGACACAAACCTGTGCATCGCGAGTAAATACAGCCCAGCTGCTTATGAAATATCACGCACATTTCCCCTGCTGGAATTCAACAAATTATAATAAAAACCCAGTAAATTTATTTGAAAGGAAAACTTGGAACGTTGTCACTGTCCGCCATTTTACAAAATGGCATCGTCATTTCCCCAAGTGTACGATAGAGGACACTAGGTATCGGGACAGCTATCCCCATAATGCACCGCTCCAAAAGAAATTCAAGTATCACCTTCGGTGATGTTATCACTCATTAAAGAAATCAAATTCCTGGAAATCCAAAGTTATTATACTTGTCTCAATGGGCTAAAACTAATTTACAAAAGAAGGTAAGTGATTTCTTCAGTTTTAAATACTCAAGAAAATGCACCGGACTGATTCCCGAGTATTAGGCAAACTGCCCGCGCTTTCTGTCTTAAATTTAAAAATGTTGGACTTCAAAGCACTTTCCAGAGATTTTCAACTCAAATAAGATAGATTTCGCAACCAACCATGCAACCATTTTTTTGCTTTCTGTAGGTAAAATGTTTGGCCAGCAGAACCCATTCGGCATGGGCAGCAGCAGGCCACCGAACAGCACTGGTCAGCCTCCTGCGGGAACCGACCCTGTAAGTCCACCGAGATCCACTGAACAGTTGATTGATGGTCAGTCGGCGGTATTCGGCGGTGCTTTCGGTACCTCCGCAACGTTTGCATCTCCCGGTCTCTCGTTCGGGTCCTCCGGCTCGTCCCAGTCGGCCGTTGTGGGTCCCCAAATACCGGCAGCTTCCGGCCTAACCGCGGCACCATCTTTCAGTTTCGCCCCAGACGTGAACCGCATGGGCGGGAAGCCGCAGGCCGAGTCGCATCGTTTCCCCACCGCACCGATATTTCCCGCCGGAGCCGCGGCTAGCAGGCCGTTCGCACCAAACTCCAACCTGTTCGGCACAAAATTCGGCTCCAATGCACCCGGGCCTAGTATTTTTGGCAACGTGTCGAGTCCGTCGGCACCGTCGTTTACCCAGCGTCAAGAGAACGTGTCGAGGACGGATAGCCCGCCCCTTCCAAGCCTCCCTAGACAGGCCGAATCCAGAATCGAGGAGAATCAGAAGCGCCCTGATCGCGCCCAAAAAGTAGTCGTTCAGAGGAAGGGTCCCTTGTTTGCCCGGGCCCTGGCAGGCGTCAGTAAAACGAGTCGAGCCAGACTTCCGAGCAAAGAGGATAAACCCAGAGGTCGGTATCTCCACCAGGGTTCCCGAAGCCTGAAACATCCAGTCAGGGCTCCCATTTGTTCTAAAATTCCTAAAATTTTGTACATATCGATGGTTTAATTCAGAAGTGGTGAATTTGCAAAAAGTGGGTTGTGAGATAGCGTTTTCGTGGAAAAATGGTACAACGTGGAAATAAACAATGTTAAAAGGCTGAAATTTGGTGAACAGATCAAACAATTTGTATATTTTATAGGGAATGTGTTAATTTTTGTTAAATAATTAAAATTAGTCAATTAATTAATTTGTGAAAGAAAAGGCTTCAAAATGCACATTCGCTAGTTTGACTTTGATTAAGCTTGCAGGAAAGCCAAATAAATTAAGTGTGAAGTAGCGCATGTGCACATTGAGTTTTCCTATTGAATAAAAAGGAATGCAACAAAAAAAAGAAGAAAAAAAAGAACGAAAATTGTCAAATTCGCCACTTCCTATTTAATAAAAATCCAGGTATGGAGAAATTTTTAAAATGTAAACTGACGAATCATACTATTCGCCACTTCTAACTCTTAGAAATGACAGGTTGTGGCTTATTCGCCACTTTTCACTTCCGTAACTTTAAACAATTATTGGTTAAATTAATTTCTGTAACTTTAGGTTCATTGGGGACACTTCCAGGATCACGATGGTATAATTATCTTATTTTTGACAAATTGGCGTATTTACCACTTCTGGATTAAGCCATCGGTATTTGCTAAATTCCTAAAATTGTCATTAATTTTATAAAAAATGTCCTAAAAATCATAAATTTTTTCAAAATTTAAAAAATATATCAAACGAACGTGCATTTACATGGTGCAATGATGTAAAATTGTACATTTAAAATGACCAGGCTTTCTTATTGGTAGGCAAACCCATTTGAAATGTTCAAACTCGCTATAATAAACAGAATTTAAAAAACTGCCCAAAAGAAAAGTAGGTGGTGCTGCAAACCTGGGTCAATTCTGTAACTATGAATTGATATCATGCCCTAAAATTTTGCAAGAAAATGTCCTAATATTTTGCAAAACATGTCCTAAATTCCCCCCAAAAAATAGTCAACTTTCTGAGTGAGAGCCTTGCATCCTAAATGAACTAATTTCGGTTGTCCTTGCAGAGCACCACCGTTCGAGAAAAACCAGCGTGGCCGATGCAGTCACTCTGGAGAAGACCCACGTTTCGCCGAAAGAGCTGGAGCAGCTGACGTCCATCATGTGCAAGGGCATCCCGGATCGCCTGAACACCAAGGAGACGCTGTTGCGCCACTTCGGGAAGTTCGGAATCGTCACTAAAGTCGTCTGCAACGTCGCAAAGACGTCGGCCTCCGTGCATTTCGTGGACCACGTAAGATCTTGGCTTTTCCTGCTTTATTCTGGAGCTCTGTTGAGCAATTTTGGAGAAATTTCCAGGAATCGGCTGCCCGTGCAAAGGCGTCGGGATCCATCGTCGAGCCCGGGATGGAGCCCGTCTTAATCCTCTGGTCCAAAACCGTGTCGTCGACCCGTCCAAGTCAGTTTTTGTCGAAATATCTTGGCACTCGGGTACGGGACAATTTCAAAATCCGGGCTTATTTTTTTTACAGAGTCCGAGGCCGTATCCCCCAAGCCTGTCAAGGTCTACGTCGATCCCTCCGACGTGAATGCGGAGCTCGCCGCCATGGGCCAGGGTGCCGTTTTCGAGGCGCCGAAGCTGCTACCCAGACCCAAGCCTCGGAAGGCAAAGCACAACGAGGCATCCGGTGCGGAAAGTTTCTCGATTTTGGAGCAAAAATTAGCCATTTTTGAATAAGTCTTTTTTTTTTTTTTTTTTTTTTTTTTTTTTACAGAAACTCAGCAGGAGTCATCTCGCCAGCAGTGTGGCACGTCGGAGGAGCGTTACCGAGCCTTGGATACCCGGGACAAGCTCTTGCGACAAGGTTTGAGTCGGAAACAATTTTGTTTTTCCTGCAAGCCAGATTTGAACTTATATTCATGAAAATATGATTTATTTTGATGTAAGCCTGACGAAAAAATAAAAAAATATGTATATAATTGTCAGGAAAGATATTAATTTTGGTTGGGAAAAATCATTACGAGCTCGTATTTCGGTCGAGAAAAATAATCCGGGTCGGGAAAAAAATTTTAATTTTGATCACGAAAATTTATTCGGATAAACGGGATATCCGTAACCCCTGCACTCTTACCGAATGCATATCTTCCACTTTGAATTTTGAACCGAAAATTTCCTTGCAGGGATCAAGAAGCAGTCGAACCTGGCCACGGCAAAGGCGACGGTGGGCACTTGTCCCGACATGTGTCCGGAGAAAGAACGGTACATGCGAGAGCACAGGAACCAGCTACATCCGCTGGAAGGGAAGTCCGATTCGGTGAGTCGGTCGTTACCTTTCTGATGGGATTCCACGTAGCGTTTTTTCGACTTACCGAAGTCGTTTCAGGACGGCGGCGCTCCCGTATTCGATCATCGGAAGATCGTGAAGGAGTACAGTCGATCTTCTGCCGATCAGGAGGAGCCCTTGCCCCACGAGTTGCGTCCGGTCACCGTGCTGTCCATGACGATGGACTACCTCGTGTGCAACGTGCTGGACAGGCACGAGCAGGGCCGGATCAGCGCCGAAGATTGGTACGACTTTGTTTGGAACCGCACTCGAGCCATTCGTAAGGTACAAAAATTTGGGTTGAAAAAAATTTAAAATTTTAGAAAGCCATGGGATATAAGAGTGTAATCTGATGAAATTCCAGTGATTCCCTAATGAATCTTTGGGATAAACCCCGAAGGAAATCCCATAGCAAATCTTTGATAGAGTTTGTGAACCACTTCTTGGATTTTAAAGCCCTAATGTCGCTAGGGTGGTTGTCCCACCCTTCGATTCCAATGGATTCCCGTGAATCCCAAGTGAATCTTGGTGGCACCCCTGAGTAAATCGTATGGAGTTTCTGCAAGTCAAAAATCAATATGTGATTTTGGAGGTTGTAAGCATGGGAATCTTGCAAATCCCTAGCAAATCTTAAGAATAAATCAGTCTCAAATGAATCTTATATGAATCGAGAATCGATATGCTTTTTTCATATTTACTTTACAATTTGATCCCATGTGATTCCCCGTAGATTTTTAGAGAGATTAGAGAATCATTTGCCCTTGTGAATCCCATTTGGAAGATTGTCTCGCCCTCAACTCCAAAGGAATCTTGTGAATCCTAACAGAATCTTTTTGATAAATCTCAACATTGATAAAATCACAAAAAAATTCCTTTAGAATTTATGAGTCACAAATCCCTACGCAGTTTCGGTGGTCTTTGCTTGTCCCTTGATTCCAAATCTTGGCGAATCTTCTGGGATTCACAAATCCTAAGGGTCGTCCAACCATTCGATCCAGAGTCAGTCCCAAGAGATTATTAGTCGGTTTTTTTCAGCATTTTGGGGATTTCTTGCACCGTATCCATAATGCCCCTCGCCGAAAGTTGACCCTTTTTCCTTCCTCGTCCGCAGGACATTACCCAGCAGCACCTTTGCGACCAGACAGCCGTGGCGCTGGTCGAGAAGTGCGCCCGCTTCCACATCCATTGCGCTGAACGGCTGTGCGAGGAGGACATGAGCACGTTCGACCAGAAGATAAACAACGAGAACCTGACCAACTGCCTGCAGACCTTGAAGCACTTCTACGCCGACATGGAAGACAAGGGCGAGTGCTGCCCCCACGAGGTGGAATTCCGCGCCTATGACGTCCTCCTCAACCTCAACGAGGGCGACATCCTACGTCAGGTGCAGCTGCTGCCTCCGCCGATCCGCACTTCGCCCCAAGTGCTTCAGGCCCTGGATTTCTACGCCGCCCTCAACAGTCAAAACTACGTCCGCTTCTTCAAGTTGGTGCGGTCCACGTCTTATCTGAGCGCGTGCATCCTGCAGCGGTACTTCACGCAGGTGCGGCTGAGGGCGCTGTTGGCCTTGGTCAAGGCATACAGCCCACCCAATCATTCCGGCCAGGTGAGGAAGAGGCTAAGAGGCTCCAATTCCCGTGGCAAGAGTACCAGATTTTTTGTTTTCTTATAGTTTCCCGTGGCTAAATTTGTGGAAATCTTTGCGTTCGAGGACGTGACCGACGCCCGTTACTTCGTGGAACACTACGGACTGGTGTTGGACAATGGCTACGTGGTCCTGGACCGCTCCGGTTTCAACCAGACGGAGAGCCCGACCCAATTGCGCCGCTCCAGCCAGATTATCGAAAGCAAGCGCAGCTGCCTCGTCGGAGAAGTGAGCATTTTTGTCCGAAGAGTCGGAAAAAAAACGGGACAAAAATTGACAATTTTCTTTTTCGTCAAAGGTCATCAACGATGGCCCTCTGCCGCCAAATCCCTTGGATTACCACGTGCCACACTGTAGCTTCGAGGAGTCCGTCTCGGTCGACAGGGATTCCAGGGAGCCTGTTCGCCCGCCAGAGCCACAGGCGGATTACCAGACGGCGTCAAAGTTTGCCGAAGAGCAGCGGCAGATAAATGAGGTAGGCGTGGGGAGTTTCGGCCAAAAAAGGTTTTGGCCTGCAGATTGTTAAGGGGGCTGTCCACACTTTTTAGAGCATGCATGCTCCTATGGGAATCTCCATGTTAAGTAAAAGTACAAATTAA
>JAQIXP010003633.1:0-12707 GCA_034700285.1 Proteroiulus fuscus
GGTAACAGAAATTATGGATGTTTCGTATAGGAAAATCATCGAATGAAGAACTTTGCGTTTTAGCGTTTTGCTCGTATTCTATGATAGAGTTAAGAACTACTTGTAGGCCCTAAACTGGATAACTACAGCGTATGACAGGGTAATAGCGCTAAAACACGCCTATTCTGTAATGCTAAGCAAATTTCCTAAACTTGGATCAGCTGCGCCACCTAAGATCCTGGCCTAGATAGGTTGACCTATGTTATGACCTGTGTTGACCTAACCTTATCTGATCTAGGCCTAACCCATCGATCCTATAGACCAACCATAAAAGCCATGTATGTAACCCTTATTTTGTAGTTTTAATTATCCATTGCTAGCTAGCTACGGGCCCGTGCTAAACAGTGGTATGCCGTATACCTAGTACTAATATATAACGTTATATTTGGCTAAGGTTTACGAGCGTACTTGACTGGTACCAGTCAAGTACACTCGTAAACCTTAGCCAAATCCTTCTTATATAACCACTGTATACCTTTAATACCTTTATAACTAACAATAGCATCTTGGACTATAAGCACACATTAAGTGTTTGAATAGCACACGTACAGGAGTTATTTTTAAAAACAAATTGCTTGCATGCTCAAAGGTGCACCAATGTCCTAAAATATTTGTTCCAAAATGGAGCTCAGTGCACTAGTTCTTGAACAATCCAGCTAATCAAATGTAATTGACACCTGCTTTGCGCCCCATTTTGGAAATAAAGCTTCAGCAAGAGAGTGAAGCTTTAAAACAAGTTAATTTATTATTTATATTATATCATTAATTTCTACCGGGCCTTTCAAAATGGTTAGGAATAACACTGAACGTTCACTGCACTGTCATAGCAGATTATATTAATCCTTGATTAAATAATTAATGGGTTGAAGTTACTATTACTGTACAAAACATTGTGTAAACTTTCAAATATGATATGATATACTTACAAACAAACAAATCAAATTTGGCTCTGTGTAAACACCTTGCAGACAAAGTGCACAAATTACACATGACCACACTGGCCGCCATGTTGGAACTCTTACTCAATTTCCATTTAAAAGGCCTACAATTTTCCTCATTTTTTAAAAAATATATGGAATGAAAAATGGGGAAATTGTGGTGAAATTTGACTGAATACTGGCAAATTTTTGGAATATCTTTGATCGATTTCCAAAGAATCTGAAAATATTTTGTGATAGCTTTCATTGCAGCAGGAGATCGATTGGCAGCCTTTATATTCAAGGGCATGGAGGATGAAGAGGAATGAAGAGTCAATTTGCAAATGGATACATTTACTGCTAACATATTTCCTGAGAAAACTAAAATTAAAAAATGGATACAAATAACATTACTGCAAATAAAAAAAAACCTCAATACAGTACAGATGCCCATTTATAAAAATAAATCTTCAAAATAATCATCAAACTCGTCATCCCGTGATTTATCATCCACTTGAACGGGTCCTTTCCATAATACAGATTCGGCACCCTCTGTTCTATCCTCCGTCAAATTTCCTTCTAATGATTGGATACCTTCCGAGGATCGCTCGGATTTTGAAAATTCTCCTATAATTTAAATGCACTGATTTAGGAGGTAGAGAACAAGCTAAAAAATATATTTATAAGTATAGATTTTAGTACCAGTTTTCATGGTTTTTGAAGGAGGCACGTCTCCAGTTTTCTTCGACGAATGTTTCAACCTTTTCTTCGCATTCACTTCTTTTTTTCTAATATAATTTTGAAAAAAAAAATAAGACCACAAAATATTAACAAAATACACAACAAAATTTGAGTTTCTTTATCATTTCTCAATCGTACTTACTGGTGGTAATAATTTAAACGATACGAACATTCGGAGCACAAACCTAAGCAAAAACAAAAGTGCAGTTTTAAGTAACTGAAGTGCGGATAAAAATAAGAATTAAAAAATCCTTCCACAAAAAACATACGTAGTTTAACTAAAGCGTGTTTCTTCTCGGAATTTTCCATATAAGCAAAATTTACTTCCCAACTTCTCAAGCCTTCCTTTTCCATACAAACTTTATTTCCACAAATAAATTGCCCTTTTCCGTCGACTACTTCTTTTTCCACTCTCCAGCGTAATGCAATCTAAAATTAATATTAATAAAAATAGAATTTACACTCGGGCAACTCATTAGTAATGGACTACATGTTTTCAAAGAAAATGTCTACCTGAAAATACATTTCTTTATAATATGTAAAGCCTAGTTTCTAAAGAAAGTATTTTGTAAAGATAACAACATAGTTTTTTAAATATCAAACTTCAATCGTTTTTTTTCCAAATTTAAACATTTTGTTTAGCTGGAAATACAGTCATGAAAGTCGACTCCAATTTGATATTATGTGAAATTAGAATTTTATGAAATTAAGATAAACAGCAGATGATAAAATTAAGAAATTTTTCCCCCAAATTTGCTCCAATCAGGTCAGGAGCGGATCCAGATTTTGATTTTGGGAAGGGGGGGGGTGTCATGGTCAGGGAATCACCCAGAAATACATAAAAAATGTTCCAAAATTTTTGGCCATAAGCGAAAATTAAAAAGTTTCCATACATTATTGAAAAAAAAAATTTTGTACACATTATTGACACAAAATGACGCAGCAGGCGATATTTTTGGATAAAAAACACTCAAAAATAGGCTAAAAATCACCAAAATTGCATATTTCCCCATAAAAATGTTCCAGAATTTTTGGCCATAAGAAAAATTAGTTTCTATACATTATTGAAAAAATTGACACAAAATGGCGCCATAGGCGACTTTTTTTTGGATCAAAAACACTCAAAAATGGGCTAAAGATCACCAAAATTGCATATTTCCCCATAAAAATGTTCCAGAATTTTTGGCCATAGGCACAAATTAAAAAGTTTCTATACATTATTGAAAAAATTAACACAAAATGGCGCCGCAGGCGATTTTATTTGGATCAAAAACACTCAAAAATGGGCTAATTATCACCAAAATTGCATATTTCCCCATAAAAATGTTCCAGAATTTTTGGCCATAGGCACAAATTAAAAAGTTTTTATACATTATTGAAAAAATTAACACAAAATGGCGCCACAGGCAATTTTTTTTGGATCAAAAAAACTCAAAAATGGGCTAAAAATCACCAAAATTGCATATTTCCCCATATTTTCTAGTTTGATTTTGAACCTTTTTTTTGGGGGAGGGGGGGGGGGGGGGGTAATGACCCCCGTGACCTTCTCCCCCCCTGGATCCTGGCCTGAATCAGGTTTTACTTTTCTTTACTCATTGCATACTTCTCTCTTTTCCGCAGATTTGCTCTCAAAAATACTACCTGAAAAGTTATTTTTTCTTACTAACCATATTTTCCTTGTAACGGCTTAAATCTGCTAGGGCATACTCCTTAAAAAGTTTAGCATAATATTTTTTTGCTATTCTCTTTCCCCATGTAGCGGTGTCGTCCTCGTCTGACCATAGGAAGCGGTGGTTCTCACGAATGATATCGAGATCAGTACGATCACCACTCCTGCATATAGAAATGCAATGGAAATTATTTTTTTGTCTTTTTTTGCAGTAAAAATCTAGTCGTTCAATAACTGGCCACTGACATTTCAATCCCAAATTTGGGGATAATTTATTTTCCGAAAGATATAAAGTCCGAAAGCAGTTTCGAAATATTTGACCAGCAAATTCCAATAATAGGCCTAGTTGCTTATACTTACGTGTCTCTTCGGAGCAATTCAGTTGCTCCGCTGTAGTATAACACATAGTCGTTAATGAGTTTCTTATGACGAGCATACTGTTTTAAAAGTTAAGTTTTTCCCTTTTTCTTTACTTAAGATTTGTGGTTATCAAAAGCTATAAGGATACTGCATCTAATGCCAGAAGATGAAATCGCTCATTTCTTCCTTCTTCCCTATTAAAAATGTTTTTAAAAAATCCATAAATAAGAATTAACAAGGAAGCTTGAATTATTTAAAGGCAATACCAGATGCCAATTAACCTATTATATTCATCAACAAAAACACTTTTCTCTGCCTTGCCCTTTGGTGGCTCTTTCTCATTTCTTGCCAAATCTGCACGTTTTTCCCTTAAACAAAAATAAATAAATTATAAGCTTAGTCCTACAAGTTAGACGGTCCAGCTCTATTCTGAACCTTAAAAGCATAAAGGTTGGAAGTCACTTTTCCTATTTTTTTTAAGACTGAGGAAAATATCCGAAATTTCAGGAAAAAACAAAAGTTGACATCCAACCTTACTGCAGGTTATTTTCTCTGTTACTTTGTACCATAATCCTGAAATGGTTTTGCCTACCTTTTCCTCTCTGTATTGCTGTCAAATTCAAAGGTTGAATCATAGTCTTCTCCATGATGAGCCTAAATTTAACAATTTGCAGTAATTCTAACATTGCCAAACTTTTGAATCATGAAGTTTTGAATAATAAAGGCTTTAAAACTTCTGCTTAGGCAGAACTATCATCATGCTGCAGCCTTGTCCAAGATGAAGCAGTCAAAGAGTCAATGTCAAAGTGCATCTGTAGGATTGAGCTATGGTCTACTCCTATGACATATTTTGTAATTAAATACACTTGCTTACCTCGCTCAGGTCCACTTGCAACGATTCACTCATATTTTAATAACAGATTTTAAAATAAATTGAAATAAACCATGGCAAACTGACAAATACAGCCATCAAGGAATCACTGATGAAGGAGGAATCCATCCAACTGATTCCGCCATCTTTAAAAAACAGTAAAACACTGACATCTAGCGAAAGTTGTAAGCAGTTCGAAAATTCTGGGTTTTTTTAAAAAAATTTGAATAACAATTCAAGAAGCGTAAAAATTAAAAAAAAAAATCAGGTCACTTTAGACAAAAACGTATAACAATTGAGATTATATGAGATGAGGAAAACAATTTGTTTTTTTGGTATAGTGGGGGGAAATACCAACCAATTACGGTTTTTTTTTACTGCAACAATGCAATGAATGCATGCATGACCATGGTGCAAACTTACTTGTTTCACGAATATTTTTTTCAAAAAAAAATCTAAACAATTAAATCCTATTTCTGCATAAAGGACACATGAGAGCATGCCCTTGACAAATATATGAGTACCATACTGTGCTGTGTAAAATATCATCTTAAATTATAGGCGCTTATTAATATTGCAGAAATATTTAAGATTGTTCAAGACCATAGCTAGGCCTACAATTCAAATCAACTTATGAAGAAGAAACATTAAAAGCATTCAAAATTTGAATATTCCTGTGAATATAAAGTTTCAAAAACTTCAAAATTGATTATACGGTACCACAAATGTCGACTAGGTTCTACAATTATTTTTTCTAGAAATATTTGAGAAGCATTTTTCATCAAAAATATCATTTATTATAAACTCTACATTAAGGCCTGGCCTATGTTAGTATAATATGAAATTATGCAGCAAAGCAAACTATTAGTCAGCGGTGAAAAGGTTTAAAACCAAATAGCTTTGCAAAGTTTTGTGTATTTAAAATAGTATGAAAAATTGCATTTTTAAAATAGCCCTTAAATTTGGTTTATTCCAACAGGCCCGTGACGTCTAACCCTCCACTAAACTTGTATTTTTTTGGCAAATTGTGCGAATTCACCAAACTCTCGAAGTCTTCCACTCCGATCGGGAAGTTGTGAGTGTAGGAGAAATAGTAAGGTTCCCCAACTCCATACACCGGTACCCCATGGTTATATCTGCTAATGTACTGGGATTTGCCATCGATGACCGTCCCGGAATAGCCCCGGCGTTGGGCCCTTTGGTTGTGGTTTGTTTGGGCAGAAGGCACTAAAGGTTCTTCGTCGTAAGGAATGAGTCCCTCCAAGTCATCTCGAGTTGTGTACAAGATACGGGATTTTTGGACACGGCTGGCTGTTGGATCCCTTCTGTCGCTTTTCACCGGATTTGCACTTCTCTTTTGGATCAATCTGATAATGGATGGTTGATCGGAATGGGCCAGCAAAGTAGTAACAAAGGAGATCACCAGGATCTAAATTACAAAACAAACGAAAAAAAAAAGTTCTACTTTTCAGAAAATAATTCAATTCAATTATTATGGTAAACAATGTTTTATAAAAAAAATAAAATTAGAAATTGACCTAATTCCTTTCATTTTGGATCTAATAAAGTCTCGACATTTGTACCTGTAATGTCAATAAGAAATAAAGACCTTGTTTCTACTAGATGGCAGCATCAGAGTTTGGAAAATGTTTATCAATTGGTTTGTTAAAGGGAAAGTCCCACTTTGAAAGATGTGGGTTGTAGGAAGAAGAGCATGAAAAATAAGGAAAGGCATGGAAATTGCAATTTGATTCGAGTCCACCGATCATTAAATAAAATGACCTGAATACGTGAATTTGGTTGAAAATGCAAAGCCCAAATAGGCCCCATTTTACTGACAGTATGTAGCGCCCTCTACTGGATAAAAGGCATCAGCTCTCATGAAACATGTAGGCATGCATGTCTTAGAGGGCGCCACCAACTTTCAGTGTCTGCGGAAATCCATGGAAAGATGGCTCCTAATATGTTTTTAGCAAATGTCGTGATTGCTTCAATGTGAAATTTGTATGCACTATTATAACTATTACTTGGAATACTTGCTACAAGTATGGACTTTCCCTTTAACCCTACTAATAACCGGAAAGGTGATTAATAGCACTATTTTCACAGTTTAAAATAGGTAGAGACATTTTCAGCTGTGTTTTAGTGTGATGAATTTAATAATAATAATACCAAAAAAAAAAAGCTCATTAAGAAAAGAATAGAAAATAAATGAAATGAGGCTAAAAAAAGCAACTGTATTGTTTACATTTTGATTTGAAATGCATTATCTATGCAACCTAAATATGACCCACTCATACATTTGCAAATTTACTTTCTTGCATGTTAATGAATATTTCTCGAAAAAAATTGGAAACTTAATATGAAATTTGAAAACAAAAGAAATAACTGGTACGAGGCTGATTAGAGCTAATACTAATGTGATTATCGGATAATTACTAGTTGGCCCATATTTCACTAGAAAACATGATAAAAGAAAATATGGGAACCACCTACAGCTAATAATTTTATTGTAGCATTATTATTATAACTATTATTATCATTAATGTTATTGTTATTGTACTGGAGGAAAAAAATGTTACCGAAATAAATACATTGAAGATTCCATGGTCTACAAAATTTCATTTTTTTCTCAATGCACTAATTCTGCTACGAATTTTCGAATAAAAAAATGCCTCTGCAATCTTTTATCGGAAGTCATGTAGCATAATAAGCACAATCACAAAGCCAATAATAATGCTTATTGCAATTTAGACAATCTGGGTTATAAAATATATGAATTACAGCAAAAAAAATGTTCCGGGGAAAATGATGTATTTACTATTAGTAGCCATATTTTCAATACCATTAAAAGGGGATTATCCCCTAATTATTTTTTTTTTACAAATGGCAAATACTGTATAAAAAATAAAAATGCATTCAAAAAGTTCACAACTGTATGTTCTATCTAGTAATTTAACAAAACGAAGTTTCAAAAGAATGACGTCATTAGGCAGCACATGCCCATTATTTAAAACTTCATGTGTACGTCTATCAGTGTAAGCCAATCAGAAGAGTCAAACGATGTTCAAGTGCTTGAATATTGAAGACACTGCCTTATGACGTCTTTTACAGTTCCATAGCAAAACTCCATTTTGTGTATTTTGTATTAGTTTTTTTTACATTGCAAAACACAACATACTTGTGATAATTTATGAAATGCATTTGTTCTCACTACAATATCCATTAATAAAAACTATTAAGGTAATCATCCTCTTTAAGTTACATAAAATACATAGTTACAAAAAAATGATATTTTACTAATGGAAATTAAAGGGGAAGTCCCATTTTGAAAGAACGTGGTTGTCAGAGGAAGAGCATGAAAAATTAGGAAAGGCATGGAAATTCAATTTGATTTGAGCTTACCAATCATTATATAAAATGACCTGAATACGTGGATTTGATTTAAAATGCAAAGCCCAAATAGGTGCCATTTTACTGACAGTATGTAGCGCCCTCTACTGGATAAAAGGCATCAGCTCTCATGAAACATGTAGGCATGCATGTCTTAGAGGACACCACCAACTTTCAGTGTCTGCGGAAAAATGTGGAATCTGTGGAAAAATGGCGCCTAACATGTATTTAGTAAACGTCGTGATTTCTTCAATATGGAAACTTTGCTGCAATTATTATTGTCACAGTATATAGTAAGTGTGTAGGCCTACGATTTAAATATCACTTGTTACAAAGTGGAACTTTCCCTTTAAAAATGGCCGAACTGAGCATTTCCAGCTTGATACAAAATACTTCTAATTTAACATATCGTATATACTTTTCATAAATTTTCTTAAGATTTTCAAACTTTAATTCTTAATAAATCTGAGATTCTATGTAAAATTGACAATAAACTCAATTCTCTGGTTAATAATACCGGTATATTAACCAAATTACCAAAAAAATACTTTTTAATTTCAAAGAATGCTAATTATTATTTAAAATTTCTTTTTCCAACGAAAAAATTAGTATTTTTTAAAATTTCTGTAATTTAATAAAAATGTACTTATTTATTATTTTTTTTTCCAAATTTCTTTAGTTTTCATTTGCTCTACTAAATATAATTATCTTCTTTTGATAAAGAAAACAATTAACCCATTAACTGCCATAATTTACTATTTTTTAAAATAAATTTTTTGAATTTCTCATCTGCTCTACCAACTATAATAACATTAAACAAGTCAACCACTAAACCAGTTCGGAGAAAAAGCTTATTTTTTCACCTATTATTCTGCCACATTAAATACGAGCCTTAAAACCAATATTTTTTGAACTTGGAATGATGACTTCGCACTAAAGATTTGTTATAAAATTGAATGAGATTTTCGTATCAAAACAAGTTACTTACAAATGTTCCGAGAGTTATTTTCTCACGAAGCATGTTCTTTTTTTCCAGATAACTGAAGGTACAATGCGATGATATTGAATATTCCAGTGCGGCTCTTTGTGATGATCTTTCACACTTTCGCTTTACTGAATGCTCGACGAGTCACATACAAAATCCTTCTTAGCATTATTATCAAATAATGCGCACCATCACCTGAGAGTCAAAAAAAATTTAAAAAAGGCTCCACCTTCCAATTAAAATCCATTCACTGAAAAAGAAACAACAGTTAAGAAGCAGAACGAGGTCACAAGGTAGAAAAAAATATCCAAAAAATCTTGAATAGAAAAGTTAACCAACCGAACTGGACTCCGGAAAAAAATTCTAGCCATTTTTCCTCCGCAAAAACTTCCGTTGTTGATTAAACTATATTTAGTCAATTTGCAAATCTGGTTCCATGAGACTGAAAACAGAAACAAGGCCGCTTAATAATGACACACTTTATGCTTTAATTTTGTATCTTTTTGCAAGAAAACATAATATGACGAAACTTCTCTTATGCTACTGGCACAATATCCTCAGAGATTCACCCAAATGGATGACAAATCCATAATAACAATAGGTCTACATTATCAAAACCAAAATATTTTTTCATAAGAATATAAATCTACAAATAATTTTGCCCAGTGGTCATTGATATCCACGTATTCTTTAGTTTAAATAAAATATTTAGATTTCCAAATTATTTAAGGTTTTGAAAAGTTTTACGTATATTTTGCACTTATAAATTAATGGGAAAGTCCCACTGTAGATGGCTGTTACAATAATAAAGTGTATAAGAAATAAATCACAGTACGACGTTTGCCAAATACATGTTAATTCCATTTTCCCACAGATTTCAGCAGACACTGAAAGTTGGTGTCGCCCTCTAGGACATGCATGTCTGTATGTTTCATGAGAGCTAATGCCTTTTATACAGTAGAGGGCGCTGCACACTGTCAGTAAAATGGCGCCTATTTGGGCTTTATATTTTCATCCAAATCTATGCATTTTTATGTAATGGTTGGTGGGCTCAAATCAAATTGCAATTTCTGAGCATTTCCTAATTTTCATGCTCTTCCTCCTACAACCAACTTCTTTCAAAGTGGGACTTTCCTTTTAATAATTCTCAACAAATATTAACCATATTTTTGTACTTGGCTATATCTGATTTAACATGATTCATGACCATGAGCATGGCTTGCAGGATTAAATGACGTTAGAATAGGTTGTCAAATTCACATTGTCGGCTTCATGCAATCATCTTGGAAACAAGATTTGAATGGAAACACTAATGCAATTTACCATTCCAGGTTTGGCTGTGCGCAAGCTACATTGCTGAGAATCAAAATTCATAGGCTACAGGTAATTATTAACTGAACTAGTTAATTAGCCAACCGGACTTATTTAATCAAGTTTGCTAACTCGATTATTCAACTTGATTAACAGTCTGATTCGTTTGATCAAGTTAGCATTCTCAATTAAATGCCTAATTGAGTTAAGTTATCGAATTAGTTAACTTGATTAAATGAGCAAGTCGGGCTTTAATCACGTTGGCTAATTGAGTTAGGTTGTTAATCAAGTTATGGAATCCCACACATACATAATTGTCGAAACACATTTTTTTTTCTATTTGGGGTTTTTCTTTAATGAAAATGATCTCGATTGATAGCTCAATGGTCGCAATGTAGCTGACAAGTGAGTTCACTTTGATCCACCCTGTATATATGCAAATTACCTGGCTAAGTTCCGTATGCTAATAAGTCTCATAAAATTGAGTACAAAACAACGGAATGGACATTTTTTATTCAGAACTATTAACGTGAATCAAAACTTGATTTTTTTTAATTTTTTTTCTTTGAATTTGTGACATGCAATTTCACACAAATTTCACAATGTAATGAGGGGCATACCATCTCGTGTGCAATTTTATACTAAATGAGTGTAAAAAAACCCTGAAGCATGCCATAATGTGTTACACATATGAGGTGATCCGGAAAACAAATTCTACTTTCATTTTTCAAAAAGGAATCTTTGCTTGTAATTAATTAAATTTAGCACTTAAACTACAAAGACTACGGAAAATACTTTTCGAAAACTGCACCAAGTCGATAATAAATTCAGAAAAAAAAATCCATTAATTAAGCAGTGGATGTACTTGTTATGATATAACATAGTACCATACAGTGTTTCCCAGTCATAATATCCAGCCAATGCAGTTATTGGATATTTTACTAAAACAAAATGGCTTCTGAATGGAATATATAGGGACTTGACACATAGTGCATGACAGTAGAATTAACATTGGAAGAATTTAGATTTAAGTTCATGTATGCTACCAAAAATACCACAATTTATGCAATAATAAAATGTTATGAAACTGTAATTAAAAATTTTTAATGAAAATTAAGTTTTTGGAATAGGCTAGTCACGTACGGTATTCTTGTTTATTTCTATGCATTATTGCATACCTAGAAGGAAAATGAAGCCAAAATTGAATGATTTCAATGGTGAACCTTTCTCTCTTTCTAACAGATGGCGCTGAAAGTTCTGAGATTCTACAATTCAAAATAATATTCTTGAGATCAGGCAATATGGCGTTGCACATGTAACGCCATTGTAAGTTTAATCCACAACTTTTGCAATACTTTACCGCCCTCTGGCGAGACACTTTTTAAGGTGTCACTCAGGTAAAGAGTGGTAAAATACCATGACACTTACTCGAAAAAATGAGAAATAAAATAGCCAGTGAATACAATGATGCAGGAATCAAAGAAATACAAAACCCGAATTTTATAAACTACTAAATAACAATACAACACGTTTTTATACCCGAGTGAAGGATTTTAACTTCCAACACCAGGTGGCGTCATAGTGCTCTGCGCATGCGCAATGTTATTGCAAAAGTTGTGGATTGCAATATTATTATTTTATGTCAACTTTTTGGGTTAATAGGCCTACCAATCATTTAAAAAAATCACGCGTCATGAAGTGAGACTTCAATATAAATTCAATATAAAGCCAAAAATAAATAGCATTTTTTTTCTTTATATATAGGCCTTTTAATGCAAAGTAAATTTAGTTTTATTATTAAAGCTGCGCTGTCCTGATGAGATTTTTGTTCCAAAATTAGGATCAAGCTCGTGCAAATTACACCAGATTTGCTGGGAATATTCACATGCACTAAGCTTTGGAACACAAATTTATTCATAACAATGCAGCTCTCAATATATGCATGATCACAAAGGGACAGTGTTATTAACAATAATATTGCTGTTCACCTACCGTAATTCAGAAATCACGATACCAGGTGGTTCCAAAAAAGATAGGCGTCATTTTTATAATAGTCCCCCACCCAGGCAGAATGGCGCTGCATGCAAAAGGTGGTTCAAGTTGGCGTCACTTTATCGCAATGGAATAGTTATGCGCATTCTCTGTTAAGTAAAAACTTGTACACCAGAGGGATTGACAAAATGACTCCCAACATAACTACTATCAATCATCAAGATTTTTGACCACATTGACATGTTTCAAAACTTAATAACTATTGAATGGTAATTATAAATTAAATTTCAATTTCTACGATCTTATTGTTTTCCCCCCTCTTTCTTGCAAAAAATGCTTAAGGGGGGCTGTTCACACTTTTAAAAAATGCATGCTCCTATGGGAATCTCCATGTTAAATAAAGGTACAAATTAATCAATAATGGCTAAA
>JAQIXP010003634.1:0-12707 GCA_034700285.1 Proteroiulus fuscus
GAAATTTGTAAAAATTTGTCTGGAAAACCTGGAAATGTCATGGAAATTTGTTACTGGATTTGGCCAGACACCCTGTTATATTATCTTCATTCAATCACTTCGATTTTAGAATTAAATCTTGTGAATAACATTAATGTTTGTAAAAACTAGGGTTATTTTTGATATAATTTTTGTCAAAAATGAGTGTTCCGGAAATGAAAGTTAATTACTGTATATTTTGCTTTATTGGATCAGTAAGTTCGATTCACCAATGGACCAAACCATTTATTCAAACCAATACATTTAGCTACTGGTATCAATAAACCTTCTCAATTTGAACCAATAGTTGATCTCTTTGTTTAACTTAATGATTTTACTATGTCCAATACAGTGATTGAATCAATATTTGTTTTCATTTCCATTTTACCATTTCAGCATCAAAACTGAAAATGGATATGTTTGTATAGTCAAAAGTATTGTTTTTATTTGCATCACTAACTGTCGGTTGCCATCAATGTGCTGGTAATGTCTTCGGACTTGAGAAAATAGGGCAGTATTTCGTCGTAACTCCATCCGTAATTTCCCAAAGAGGCCCATTGGTCATAATCCCTTCGGTTTCCTCGAGTGTATATCATGTAGTTGATGGTGCTGGAACCTCCCAGGACTTTTCCACGAGGAATACGGCATTGCTATGTCGTGTGTAAGAAATACTGCAAATTTGTTAGTTTTACTTGTTGGAAATAAAAAGCGTTAAGTGGTCATGGGGGGGTCAACCACAAATTATGTACCTCAATAATTCACCCACCAATGGCCATGGGTTACATAATTTATGGATGGCCCCCCATGTTTTGCCGGATGCCTACATTATATAGATTTAGCTTCTATGGAGAATTCTACCTTGTTTCTTAGGCCAAGGCAACCGGAGTTTTGGGGCACCGTCTTGTATTGCCAATCCAATTCACCGAGTTGCAAATCGCCACAGAAAATTGGAATTTCTGTCTCTAGCGTTTCTTCTCCCCCAGCTTCTAACAATAAAACTCGGACCTTGGGATCTTCTGATAGTCTACTTGCCACTACTGCTCCAGCTGATCCAGCTCCAACTATTGAAATAATGAGCTCGGGATGAGTGTACTGGTCCAGGGAAGGAGGGAAAGGGAGCATAAAATTGTACTAGCCCTCCCCCCATCCTCTAAAATAATAAAGATGGCGCCACTGTCCAGTACATGGTAACTTCTGATTTATGCTAATTTTAATTTTGACTACTGATTTGAACGTAAAGTACTTGAAAAATGGATTGACAGCTAGGTACGTGAACAAATTATTTTGTATTTTATGGCCTGTCTCGATTTTGGTTGTTTGAGCTTCTTGTGACATTGATTACAATCTCCCAGTGAAAATATTACTGCAGTTGACTTCTTTCTTGTCTGCAGTAAAAATGCAATAAAGGTGCAGCTGGCTTGTTGGATTCCAGAAAACAAAATTATGTTTAGGTTTTTTTCTTTCTGATTTGTTGGAATCATAGAAATAGAAAGAGTATAGAGAGTTGGAATGCAATTTTGCTGTAGTAACATGCAGTGTCTCATAAATCTTACTGCATTACTGCAAACTTTTGGATTATAACAATCCAACAGTTTTGCAGTAATTAATGCAGAGTGCACGAAAACTGCAATCTGGTTTGCAATTCACTACAATATTATTGCAGTGCTTTTGTCACTGGACGAAGCAGTGGCGAAGCAGCTAACTAGTATTAAGAAGGGTTAGTCATGAGACCGGACCATAAAGTACAAACATTTTGCTCACGTTCTTAGCTGACAGCTGTCAGTCCATCTTTAAAATGCATGCAACTTACCTACTATAAAGTCGTAACTCTCGGCCAAATTTGTATGCGCTGTGTTGACCCATGGGTTTTCATGTTTGTAGTTTCCATGTGAAATGAGTGTAAGTAGTGGCCCTATAATAAGTGCAAACAAGGTGCTGCCAGCCATTACCTTATTGCCTCAGTCGTTAACATGCTTTTGACATGTTGTCATGCCTGCACAACATCACGTGTCACTGGAACGTTGCTAGTGAACTTGTAGTGATGTGATGCATTCAAGTCAATTTTCATGACTGAAGTGAGGGACAGGAGAATTAAATTTAGATTAAATAAAACATTTCATCCAATCAGAAATAACAATGCTTAAATAGTATATCGATACCACGTAACAATGGATCCTGTTGTATTTGATTATGGAAATGCGTTGGATGTCATGAAACTTCAGACTATAGTCAGAAATTTGATTCAAGAGATTTTTCATCAGTTAGCCTAGGCCTACTGACATTTGTAATATAATAATGGTGTATTTTTATTGTAAAGTTTAATATAATTTGATCTTGAAATGGAAAATCAATGAAAATTAGGAAAGTTTATGCTTTTTTGTTTGCCAAAGTATGAGCAAACAATACAATTAAGTCACAAGATATGCCAATAGAAGTTGATATCTCAATACCCTATTCACATATTATAAACTGGTAGCATGATTTAAAGGAAATGCTCACTTCAAAGCATAAATGTAATTTTTTAAATCTTTAGGCAAAATAATAATATTTTGCAGCGAGGGAGATGGAAAAAAGCGTGTAAGTTGACATATTTGACCATGACGTCATACACCATGGTGTAAGTTTGCACATTGACATTTGTGGAACCTTTTTCCTCTTACACATAAACGCTTTGTCTTATTTTCTAAAGGCATTTCAAAGGTATGGTACATGACGTCATGGATCACGAAAACAACACATGAGATACGAGACGAGAAATATAGACTGGAAATATTGAAAATACAAGAAATTGCTCTTTTTGTCAAAATTTTTGTAATAAATCCAAATTATGTTTCGTTCACACTAACAATGATGAATGCATTTTTATTAATTTATTATATATATACAAATGAACAAAATATATATATTTTCATGCAAAATGACAAATTACTTTATTACAGATTATTACGAAACGACGATGCAGATGTAATGATATATAGTTAACATGAAAAAAACTACATTTTAAAACATGTAGTTGACATTTATGTCAGTAATGATATACTTACAACTGCTAGGTAACTTGAAGGGGTCATCATAAAATCTTGTCCAGATTTATTTTTTATACCCCAAAATGGTAATACATATTCGTAAGATTGCTTGCGCAAGTGTGCTTTAAATAATGGGTTTACAAATGACCAGACATAATTGGTCAGTTAATGATGGATTATGATACATACATAATGATTGAAAGATCATCATCATCTTCACATTTACACCTAATAATGAATAAAGTAAGAAAATATTCTTCCATATCAACAAAATTCACACATTTACGGATATCCTCATTAAATAATTTATGCTATTTTTGTTTTTTTACCCGTGTTTTTCCTCCGTTTTACCCATTTTATTTGCCCATCAGCTTATCCAAATTATTTTGAGGCGATTTTTTACCCTTTTTTTTTGGCGCTTCACCGTTTGAGATTCCAGAGGGTCTTTATTAAATCCGAGGCTTTTTCTGCTATCATTATGATTGGAGCGTTGGTGTTACCAGAATTAATTAAGGGCATAACTGATCCGTCGATTACTCGAAGGCCACCAACCTTGTAAACCCTGAAATTATTAAAATAAATGTATTATAGCAAATGTGTCTAGGGTCATAGTACTTAAGGGGGCCACCGTGTTACAAGTTATTTTAAAAATAAAGACCATCTAGTTGAGAAGGTCATGGAAATTAGTATTTTTAACGGATTTACCATAAGTCAGTATCCAGGCTTTATTAAACTACATGGATGGCGCCATTTTACCACGTTATAATAAAAATGACTGGCGCCATCTAGTAGTTGCTTTTGAAAGTTAAGCACTTGAAAGTGTTCGTGCATGATTTCACTTGTTCTCTATGAAATAGGTACTTTGAATTTCTAAGATGGCTAATAATAATAATAAGCAGTATAACCAGTAGATGGCGCTGTTTTTTTTAAAAAAACCAAATGGACACTTTTTGTGAAAAGCATTTTTCATCAAACCAAGCTCTTGAAAACAAAATAATTTTATGGTAACTCCACATTAAATTTTAATTTCTGTGCCCTTCTAAATTTAATTTTTTTTTAATCAATTTGTCTTGTAAAATAATATTGTCTTGACAATACGGTAATTAGTTGTAATCTTTAAGAAAGCTTTATGCCATTTGGAAGCTGGAAATGCTAGTGAATTGAAAGTATTGGTGATTAGGCCTACTTGTAACAATATGTTTATTATTATTGATTATTGAATTGCTAGTTTCCAATTGGTCTTTATTCTAATACAAATTTCATACTAATGATGGTATTGGTTTGATATTTTCATTACAATACCAGTATGCCTTATTTACACAGCAATCAATACCACACAATAGAGATCAATAAATTTCCACTAATACTGATGACTTTCCATTGGCTGTTATTAGTTTTTTTTCTTATTGGTCCATTTCATTTCTCCAATTCATTAATAATTTGAAAGTGTTGTGTGTTGGTTTACCTGAGTTCTGGATCCACCACGGCCATTGGATCCTCCGCAACACCCATTTTGGCCGTTCCAACTGGATGGTAAATTGTGGAAGAGTAATGGCGGGCCAAACATGCCCAGTATTCATCAGAATGCAGCTTGAAACTTTCACAGCCAGGGAAAGTCGTGGGAATAAACTTTGCACCAAATCTTTTGAATGGTGGTGAATTTCCCATTTCAAATGCCAGCTTCATTCCTGGAGTAAAAAGTAAAATTTTGGGTCATTAATTGTCATGAGTAACTAGAGTAAGATTGATAGTCAAGGAAGATTTTCTCCTGAATTCCCCAAGTTTTTAGTGTGAGAGTCAGACATTATACTAGTTTTAACTAAGTACTTCACCTTCAACTATAGTGTGAATATCCTCCGGGTGAGTGAAGTATTTTGGGTCCACCAGAGGGTGCACGTGTGGATCGGTAGTCTGAAGCCGCACCGTTCCTCGGCTTTTAGGTCTCAGCAAAGTTGGCATCATTGAAAACGTGTCCTTGTTCATGATGGGCACGTAGTATTTCTCCCAAGACTGTTTTTAAAGAAAAAAAAATGTTAATATTTTTAAAAATTTCACAAAATTTTTAATTAGTTAGAAACTTGGGACTCTCAACTTACCTCGTCGGTCAATCCAACAACGTGTCTGAGATTTCTTCCCCTGTCCGAGGTGGCACTGCCAGATACGTAATGAATTTGAATGTCTGGCCAATCGTCACTTTGGTTCGTAAAGGGAGACTTCACAAATGCAACACTTTCCAAACCGCCCAAAGTTGTCAATGGACCTATTAGAATTTCGGGATGTTTATATTAGTTTAGCATGTTTAAATATGAAAAACTTTCTGTAGATTTTATATTTAAAGTGTTTCTCCTTTTGTTAGCAGCTATTGATAATTTCTGCAGAAAAAAAATCATTTTCTGTAGAAAACTAGTTTTTATACTCTCAACTACTATCTCTAACTTTCTGCACTCTTAACTATACTATCTAAAACTTTCTATGTTCTCAACTACTATTTCAAACTGTTTATATTCTTTAACTACTATCTCAAACTGTTTATACTCTTTAACTACTATATAAAACTTTCTATGCTCTCAACTACAAAACTATCTATACTCCCCTGGTGAAAGTTTTAAGAAAAAAGGTGGCAGGGTAGACTGGGTAGTGACATCAAAAAGCGCCCCTGGAGTCAATTATAAAATAAATTGGGATGATAAAGAATTCTCCCCAGGAGGTGCAATAGAGCGTGCCACAGACCTGTTGATCATTAGGAATGAGTTGAAATATGGGAAGATTGCTTAATTCCTATTGGCTGTGGCATTCTCACCAGATAGCGCTTTTAAGTGCATTTGAAGAGCTTTTCTTAACTGCTTATTTAAAGTACTGGTAGCTTTCATTTCTGCAGAAAATGCTACAAGGTGATGAACTAACTAATCTAAATCCAGGCTTTTTTCCTGATTGGCCCATTTGAATTCGCCAGTTCATTCTTTTGGTGAGCATCATAGGCCCTATAGCTTTATTGTTGAATATGAACTGAACTTACCTCTGCCATGAACTAGCCATTCCAGAATGTAACTGGGCGTTTCCAAACGACTTTGGACTATCGAAACTGGATATTCCACTGTCCAAATTTGACCCCCTGCCGTAATGTGGTCCTGTAGGTTTTCACCCACTCCTGGCAAATCAGCTATCACTGGAATCTATTTCATATTTAAAATCGAAATAATGTAATGTTTTTAAGAGAACTTTTTGTTACATGAGAAAGTCAAGGTAGATATTTTTTTTCCCTTCTTACATTGAATTTTTCGAGATGTTCCCTTGGTCCAAGGCCAGACAACATCAATAACTGAGGTGTGTTGAGTGCCCCTGCGGACACGATGACCTCTTTGGAACACTTGGCCACATATTCTCGACCGAATCGTTCAAATACGACTCCATTGGCTCGCTTTTGATTGTCAAATAAAATCTGCAATAAAATATATGAAATATATTATAGTAAATATGAATGAAATTATGGACTTTTAGTTCTGAAGTAGGCCTACCTTGACCCCCAAAGCATTCATTATTATGTGCAAGTTTGGACGCCGAGTGGCTGGCCGGAGAAATGCCTTGGCCGTACTGCATCGAGCACCTCGCCGCATAGTGGCCTGCACTGGCATCACTCCTAAATAATTAGAATTCATGTTAATCTTTTAGACCCAATTTAGGCAATTTAGGCAAGAAAACCCCACAATTTGCAAAAATAAATTATCAATAATTCCTATTGCAAAAACATTTTTTTTAAATTTTTGAATAATGTCAATAGGGTTGTTGATTTATCTGTTAATATCTAAATATTTTAATTTAAAGGGGAAGTCTCACTTCATGACAACTGCTTTTTAAAATGCTAGGTATCTGCATAATCTGAACATAACGTAGAAATAAAATAATAATATTGGAATTAAACTTAACATTCATGAGAAATCACAAATTTTATGTAAAACATGGGCAGCGCCATATTGCCTAATCTCAGAAATATCTAAATTGTAAAATCTCAGAAGTTTTAGAGCCATCTGTTAGTCATGGAAACAAGTGTCATATTGGAATCATTCAATTTTGGCTTCACTTTCCTTCTATGCAATAATGCATACAAATAATTTATGTACAGTGTATTCTAAAAAAAACCATATCCAATTTTGACAATGTTGATTTTAATTTGGCAGAAATTCTGTAAGATTTTTAGTAGTGTACACTTGGGGGCAGTTTTGGCGGTAAAAATGGATGCCATCCCTGGCCAATATTTTTCATGAAATCTTTATCTTGATAAAGAATCTAGAAATGAAATCTTTGTCTTTATCTTGAAGTGTCTTTCCTTCATGGAATGCTTTCATCACATAACAATTGAATTTATCATATTAGCACTTTTCTCTTCTTTCATTTAAATATCACTCTGTATAAAGTGAGATTTTCCTTTTAATGATATTTAAATTTTTGGAAATGTTATCAGATGCTTTTCTTGACCTGGGTTAATTATGGATTATAGGGCATTAGTAGATTAATCAGTTTATTACCAGAATGGAATTCGCCATTAAGATCTCTCGTTGGATAGCCATATATTCTGTTGGCCTGAAGCCACGCTGTAAGAAGTGGGGTCCTATAAGGAACTTCAGATATTGTAAGATAACCTCCAGTTCCATGATGTATGGCTAAAATCATATAAACCAGATTTGTTACATCTAACATTCACTAATACTGACACATATATTACAGTTGTCTACTGGGACTTTCTGTACACCTTCTGTTTAATGCACTTACTATCTTGAGCAATCCATGGACTGGTATTATCTTCAGATTTAATAAAATATGGCAACACTTCGTTCCAGCTCCATCCATAATTCCCCAGGGATGCCCATAGGTCGAAATCACGCCGATTTCCACGGATATATACCAAATAATTTAACGTACTGGAACCACCTAGCACTTTTCCACGAGGCCACAGACATTGCTAGAAATCAATGATAAATTGAGTGTTATTGAGAGATATAGAGATTGAGAGAGATATTTTGAGAGGATAGTGAGAGCAACAATATGAAAGACTTGAAATGTATGAAGCATTTGTATGTTCAAGCAAACAGTGCAAAAAATGTGAAAATTTTAAAAGATTTGATAAAATTCTCTAAATTAAGGGCAGCTGACATTCAAAACAAAGGTTAAATAGATTGTCACAAATAGATTCTAACAAGTTACAAGTTATTTTGAAAACTTGTTAAGAAAACTCAAAACTTTCTAAATTTCATGGATGACGCCATTTTATCGTATTATCTTATAACTGACTGGCGCCATCTAGTATCAACTTTTGTAAATTAAACATATAGCGCATTAAGTGCATGTTTCATGGCTTCACTTTTTTTCTGTGGAATAGTTATGTGTGTTGATTCTTATGATGGCTGACAAAATTGTACGGGTAGTAATGAAATATGGTTTAATACAACTTAATCGGTGTGCAAAAATGTATGTTTGAAATGTGAAAATTTTTGAAAAATAAGAAAGGTATTACGTGAAACATGTGAAAAAGTAGATTTACCCTGACACATTCCTGTGATAAACCAGTATTTGACTATTTGGTACTTACCCTGTTTACATAACCGAGACATGCTAGTTGTTGTGGCGTTGTTTTGTATTTCCAATCCAAATCACTTAATTGTAAATAACTACATAATGCTGGAATTTCA
Organism: Proteroiulus fuscus; assembly: GCA_034700285.1. Lineage (NCBI taxonomy): Eukaryota > Metazoa > Arthropoda > Diplopoda > Julida > Blaniulidae > Proteroiulus > Proteroiulus fuscus. The sequence continues at coordinate 8,729 of JAQIXP010003634.1, forward strand.
CTTAAAAATGTCTCATCTCCTCCTGCTTCTAACAATAATACTCGAACTCTGGGATCTTCCGATAATCTGCTGGCCATTACTGCTCCAGCAGATCCGGCCCCAACTAGAAAGAAAGGAAAAACATGTTTTAGATATATCATTTTGGCCATCTTACAGCATATTTTTGTTCTTTTTATGACTAATTTCTATAAAATCCATAAGGTTTCAATGTATCACAAATGCTGTGGTAACTTTCACCATGGAAAGTGTCTCTCTTAGGCTTCACATTTTATCTATGCAATCAGACTGATGCAATTCGTGATAAGCAAATAAGACATTGACTTCAACTCGTTAGAATCCATAGATTCCCAAGATGGCTGACACAATTAGGGGATACTTATTAGTTAACATTATTCTCACCAGTTGGAGTTTTGGGCATTTCTTTTTACTAAAATTAATGGACACTCCCGATTTTTTTTTTCAATTTATTGAAGTGAAGATTTGAACAGTTGATTTTTCATATTTGGCAAGTCTTTTTCACATTAGAATTTCCTTTTTGATATCTGCTTTAATCACCCTTTTTTTTAAAATAACTTTCCTTAAAGTGAGATTTTTCTTATTAGGGTTGGGTTAAAAGTTCATGACTATGCCTAGTCAGGAAAGACTAGGCTTTGAACAGAGGTAGATTTTTAATATCTGCATGTATATAAAATTCATTTGTTTAGCAAATTTCCTAAATTTTGATTGCATTATCATTAGTTGTAATTTAAAAATCTATTAAAATTATTTATCCTATATTTTGGAAAAATAAATCCTAAATATTCCTGTATTAATTTTTGGGAAAAAATCTCATAATATGCTTATATTTTTGTAGAAATTTTCAATATATCTGCGTTTTTGGAACATATTTTTTTTAATGTCTTTTTTTAAATTCTTATGATAGCTTGGTGTTTTTGGAAAATATTCATATAATAGTCATATTTTTTGGAAAGGAATAATGTAACATTCCTTTATTTTGGAAACAAATATTTCCTGTAATTTTCCAATTATTTTTGGAATTAAAATAACTTTCATAAGGATAGCAAACATTTGAGTATGAGGCATGTAAACCAAACCACAGTATGGCACTTGTGGACATTTCAATCTCATCCATAACCCACGAAAAACGTTTCTTTGAGATTTATTTATTTATTATTCGTGACTCCTTATGGGTGGTTTGGCAACTTCTGGTAAATTGTGGTTCTTAATGTATTCATTACATTAAATGGTCTTAGCTTCACACTTGCTTACCCTCGTGTTAAGTATTATAAATGAACTTAGGAAAATCGTGTGAAGAATGTTTTCTAAGATTTATAAATTTTGAATGCATTTTGTTAATTTTTACATTTACACTAAAATTGCCTTCAGTCAATGATCTCTGAACGTGTATTCAGGAAATTATTATGACTGAAAGTTAATTTTGTCTCGTACATACTCAGTGGCATATGAATATAAAAAGGATTAATGGAGAGAAACATATTGAGTTTAGTAAGTTTTCTCTCTCTCTCATTAAAATGTATACAAAGGCGGAAACAAATTAGTTTTGGCACATTTTAATGTGTCACTAACATCAATAAAGTGGATATTAAAATAAATCTCATATAGGAAGTAAGATGTAAGGTATACAAGACACCCACCTGGATGAAATTAATTTGGTTCTACCTTTCTATAAAAATGTTTGTGTATAAAATAACTACAAATAATCATTATTTTAAATGGGATAATTTACTGTAAACACAAAATAAGTTCTTTCACTTCAGTTAGCACTGTCATATTTTATTCTTTTCTTTTCTCTCTAAGCAAAAAATGAAAAAAATTGTATGGTAATTTTAGGTTTCAAATTATTTACAAAAAAAATCAATGAGAAATATTTTTGCATAGAATGGTTCATATAACAAGCATTATTGGAATAACACACCTGAGTATTGAACATTTCTATCTAATTGTTAGTGAAAAGTTAGATAACTTTCATATGAAAAACAGAAATATGGAAAAATTTATATTTTTATTGTGGGTCATAGGGATACAATCATATGATAGCATATGATCAGGAAAAGTCAGGGAAATTAGTTCTTAAGGAAGTTGGACGTTTATGAATATGTCTGTTTTTATCTTGGGGAGAGGGCTTTCGCCCCCCAGCTTTCCCATACACGCCAAAGTCATAGAAAGTACTTAAAGGGAAAGTCCCACTTTGTAAAAAGTGATATGAATGGCTGTGACAATAATATTTGCAGCAGTTTTAATATTGAAGAAATCACAACTTTTGCCAAATACATGTTAGGCGCCATTTTTCCATAGATTTCAGAAGACACTGGAAGTTGGTGGCGCCCTCTAGGACATGCATGTCTATGTGTTTCATGAGAGCTGATATATTTTATCCAGTAGAGAGCACTACATACTGTCAGTAAAATGGCACCTATTTGGACTAAATACATTTTATTTATTGACTGGTGGGCTCAAATCAAATTGAAATTTCCATGTCTTTCCTAATTTTTCATCCTCTTCCTCCTACAACCCAATTCTGTCAAAATGGGATTTTCCCTTTAATTTTGCAAAAAATGTTTGAAAATTGAATTTTAAAATACTTGTTATTGAAAAACTAGTTATAAGCTATTTGCCAATAATTTATTACAAAACAAGGCATTTACACATGAAAAATCTGTAATAAGCGAGAGTTAAGGGTTGTAAATTGGCATAAAATATATACTAGTTCAAGCCTATGGGGCGCCGTCGAGTTCAAGTTCCGTCATATCAGTGCTGACCTTTTTCCCTTCCATCCTGCATTGGAATAGTTTGTCTGTGACGTGTTTGTGGGGTGGTCCTATTAAATATGCCGTGGGTGGCTTTAGGCAAATCTGCTTTCTTACGTAATTGCGCAATTATTTTTATTTGGGATGGAGGCGTAAGCATTTAGGTCAAGTGGAATAGACTGTTTAGCTAGCATTTCCGCAATGACCTATTACGTGAGAAGCAGACATTTTAGCCTGTGTTACGCTGCAAGTGATTTTGGCACTGGTGACCAGGTGCACCACCATGGCGTGTCATACATTCATTTATTCATTAGGGCAAAAAAAAATGCATGGCTGATTTTAACGCTCTGAATGGCACGACGTCCCTTTAAAAAAACTAACGCAAGTAACCAAGTACGTGTTATCCTGATCCATGCTTTTGATACTTTCTTTTCATTTCCTTTTTATCTTACCTGCCATCAAGAAATTTGTTATTGATACAGTTAGGGGTCGTCCATAAACGCCATCACACTAATTTTGGCAAGCGTTAACCCCCTCATAACGCTTCCCCCATGGGCCCCATGTCACTCGTTATAAGTTTACTTACCAGTGAAAAAAAGTTCTGCAGTAATATTGCACTTAACTGCAATAACTGCAATCTGCAATGTTCAGGCCTATAAACTGCAGTAAAATTGCTGCCAAACTGTTGGATTCTAACAGTTTTATGAACTGCAGTAAAATTGCATTCCAGCAAATTTAAAAAAAAATTATGGAATGCAGTTTTACTGCAGTGTGTTTCTTAAAACTGTTAGAATCCAACAATCCAGTTGCAGTTTTACATGCCAGAACTGCAATCTGGAGTGCAGTCAACTGAAGTAATTTTTTTCACTGGGTTGTTAAAATTATTTAAATTACTAATTTTTTTGGTAATTGTGAATTAAGTGGCCATGTACGATTATTTATTTATTCTGCAAAAACATTTTTTTGGTTGGTATATACTATAGTTTCTAAATTCATTTTCATATCACATCACGATCACTTGGTTTGACCACAATTTGCTGACTATGAGCCAAGGAGCTTAGCTAACCAAACTTTATGTATAGTCATATGTGACTGTGTGCTAAAGGGTAATTAAATTCATAGGAATCAGTTAACGGGGCTGTCCACACTTTTAAAAAATGCATGCTCCTATGGGAATCTCCATGTTAACTAACGGTACATATTAATCGATA
>JAQIXP010003635.1:0-12707 GCA_034700285.1 Proteroiulus fuscus
CCCCCATCATACACCCTGCGCACGCCTATGCCGATTAACTAAGAATATTCAAATCCATGAAAATACAGTGAGAAATTAACTTAAGCTCACTTATTAGAGCACGTTCTCTTATTCAAATATGGAGCATTCTGATTTATTGAGAATAATAATGATACATAAACAAAAAATTTTCACAGATTTTGCCTATAATTAAAATATATTCGGGTTGATTGAATTTAATATCAGGAATTTACTCAGAATTTTAATTCAATGAAATTTACCTCGACAGCAGCTTCCTTTGCTGCTTTGCCCTCTAACCTCCTCTGCCTTTCTTCCTAATAAAACAAGTATTTTTACAAACATATAATTGCACCGAAAAGCACATTTAAGCACATTTATTACCTGAATGTCTAGCAGTCTTGCTTCATGGCCCTGTATTCTGCTCATGACATCATGCCTTTTGTTTTGTGCCTCCAAAGAATTGATGAAAGCAATTTCATTTACCTATTTAAAAAAATAGACGATCGTTACCCTTAAAAATATAAATACAGCTAATTTTCAAGAAAAAAAAATCTAGATCGGAAATCTAACTTATTAAGCTCATACAATTTTCGTGAAATAATTTATATTATTTTTCAATATTAGAGTTCCTTCACTACAAGGGCATTCTAATAGCACTTACTTTTTCTTCCTCATCATGAGCTTTTCGAACAATTCTTTGTAATTGAGCCTTCCGCTTCTCTTCTGCTTTTTGCAGCTTTGCCTCCATGGTCTGTTTCCTTAGCTGCATAACCTCTTCTTTACGTTGCCGACTTTCCTCCAGCTGAATTCAACAAGGTAAGAGTGATTAAAATTGATAATAATTCTGAGGTGCATGTCCAAGAGCAGGTATTTAAAAATAAGGTTCACTTTTTTGGAAATTTCCTTCCATCTTAGGGCCTTTTCCTCCAAAAATTTCTCTCGCTGCTCCTGGGCCTTTGCTTGCTTCTCTTCGTGGCGTCGTTTGGATTCAGATAATGGCCTGGAATTAGAAAGAAAATAAATTTTATTGTTGAGAACTATGGTAACTGTGAAATAAATCCTACATTTTTCAATGTGATAATCGGAAGAAATGACTACCCTTAAAAAAAATAATTATTTGAAGAAAAAACTCTTAGAGCATTTACAAATTTAGCTTTTACTTGCCCCAAAACCCATGATTGTTGAAACTAAATTGAAATTCTCATTAAATTGAATTGTAATTTGATAAATCACGTCTTTACCAAAACTTATTTTTGAATTAAATTTTAGACTAAAAATCAAAATTTTCTAGAGCCTTTATATCAGAAATCCAGATTTTGTCAAAATTGTGTCTTTCTTTTCCAAATCATGACCAAATAATCTACATTCAAGAAAAGATAAATATATATTATTTGTTGTAAGACAAAACATTTGTTTACCTTTTACGAGACGGTGAAGATAATTTTTCATGAATTTGCAACACTCTACCGGGGGCTCTCAGGTCAGCATTGTCAATGCAGTCTCCCCACAAGGGGGTCAAGTGACCAGAAAGAGTGGCTTCATCTTCTGTCGTTGTAGCTTAAAGTGTAGATAATGAAAGATATGGAATTATACATTGTGCAATGTATTTATTGCATAAGAAAGAAAGCATTGCATTCACATAGGCCTACTTTCTGACTGATTGCCATCATCATCACAGAATGGCAAGCCTAATATAGACCCTTCATCCTGAAAAATAATAAAAATTAAATATTAGTTGCATATTCCAAAAGCTAAACTCAAAACATAATTAGCACCCCAAAAAAAATATTATCAATTTGTACTTGGCATAATTAGTTAAAGTAACCATGGTTACTTTAAACTAATTATACCATGTTGGTTCCCAACATCCAAACTTCTTAAAAATCTAGAATATTTTTTGTAGGAAAAACCAGTATCACAAACATTCCCTGCCGAAAAAAATCAATTGCCCACCAAAAAAAATCGATTAAAATTACAAATATAATTGTCATTGCTTACTTCGCTCATGATTGCCAGTTCCGCCAATAATTCATTTTGCAGTGAATCTAGACTGTCGTTTAATTCGTCGCTATTTTCAGAATCATTAACATGGCCGAAAGCCGGTTTAGCATCCACAGATTCTTCTACTTGTGGTACCTCTTTGCCACTACCTTTAGAAGCTTCTTCTACATTTGAGGTTTTCTCACACGCAACAGGTTCAATTTTCTTGATTTCATTTAACTTTTTGTCTTTAATAGGAGATGGCTGTCCGATAACAGTCCCCAACGTGGCCTTTTTAACTAAGCCTTTATTGTCAGCACCTTTTTTATCCATAAGCTTTCCCGATGAACAAGCCAATGGGCATGAGAGATTTTCTACAGATTTAATGTGTAGCGACGGCAATGATTTGGCAGGCTTCGGTTGATCCTTCCTTTTATTTTGTGCGGGACTAGTCTGAACTGCAGATTTACAATTTCTGATGGCAACTTTGCTTTCATTTTGTGGGCTTATTTTGGAACGAGCTGACTGAACCAGTTTTTGATGAGATTTTTCCTTATACATTTCAAATCCACTTATTGAATTACTCCTGGCATTGGAGCAACTAGTGTTTCCAATTTTGTGTGGTGGCGAAACTCGGCATTTTGGCCTCACTCTTTGCACAGTCTCCCACCCTTCCATGTCATCTACGATGAGATAAATAAAATTAAAATAAAATATTTTATAAACTTAAATGCAGCTATGTATTATTTTGACTACTCCTATGTAAAAATGAATGAACCAGGAAATTTTTAAAAAGCTAATGGCTTCAAATATAAGATCATAACATTAAATACTTGATATTCACATTATATTGAGAAATATAGGAAGATACATTCCAAAATAATTGGAAAATAAAGCATTCAGGTGCACTAAAGTAAACTATAAATAATTAAATTTATATTCATGTAAAAGCTGTCAAATTTGTATCGTTTAGAAGCAGCCAAATCATGAAACTTTTTACTTTCCAATGACATGATTTGGATTTAAAGTTTACTTCAGAATGCTTGAAAGCTTGAACTCCTTCCCATTTGATCATGTGATCACAGCATACCAATAGCAAGGGTAGCGAAAACTGCTCAAGATTGCTAGATTCTGTACATTAGTAGGGTAGAAAACTAATGTTAATGTGAAAATCTAGGACTAGGGCCTACCATTGTCAAAATTACTTTAATGCATGCTTTTTTAATTTTGGAAAAGATGAAATTATAGGATTTTATACATAATTATAGGGAAACTTAGGCCAATACCAGAAATATAGGTTCCCTTTATAGCACGGTGAACGAAAATTTCACATGTGTCAATGAACTATTCAAATATTACATAGAGTAATAGCTTTTACAGAGACATAAAGAGCCCCACCCCCTGCCTGTAATGCTTTCAAAAAGCTTTGGCTTGGACAAACTCCTTTTAAAACCACCACTTACATAATTTTAGCAAAATATATCTTTTGAAGGCAAACAAGTTCAGAAAAAAAAGTTCTCTTGATAAACTATGAAAAAATTGCAATTTTAACATGGGGGAAAACACAGAAATAGGCTCCCTACAAAAATAAAATTGCAGTTTTCATTATGGGAAAATGCAATTTTTCCATTTTTTTATTTGGCTGCCAAATCTGCAGATTGTCCAAGTTTTTTGTGTGCCTCCTATGGTGAAACCGAGTAAAAGATAGACGGGCATCAATATCTATTGAATGCAACTGTAAAGAAACCATTCTAAACAGTGACGAATTACACCACACTAAAGGTTGCTTCACACCTACGTATAAAAATACGTAAGACGTATATAACGTATGTATGTACGTATGTATAAAACGTGTTGTAGATGATGTCAAAATCGTCATCCACAAGAAGTTTTATACGCCTTATGTATTTTATTACGTAGGTGTGAAGCACCCTTCACACAAAAATATTCTATGAGAGAGTAATCTCTGACATAAAAATCCCAAACGTTAATATTAGATTAGCGTATCAATACTCGTGAAGGAAAACTTTTGGTGAGAAGGCCATTCTTTTGCTCGGTTTCACTATAATATGATGAATTTTCTACAATCTTAATTTCTGTAAAACTGCAGAAATTTTGCAGTTTAAATTTCGCTAGATTCTGCGAGGGTTAAATAACAAAAGGAACACCGAAATAGCCTAAATAAAAAAAGAAAAACAAAATATACTGAAAACTACATTACCATCAAGCTTTATTCCTTCACCCTTAACTTCCTCCTCAAGTGTGTTCTGCATATTTGTCCCAGTGGAGGCAGTGGGAACAATTCCTCGCACTTTATCAGCCCAGCTCTGGCTACTTGAAGATGCGCTACTAAGAGACGAAGTTGAACCGTTTTTTGTCTTGGTAGAACTAGCTTTGGGGATCGCTGATTTATCGGAAGAGGTATCACTTTTTAAATTAGGAGAAGTATGTACATTGCGTACATTGGTATTAGACACCCTGTTGCAGACAGCAGAGCTTGGTGATTTGCTACAAGCAGAAGTTGCAGGCCCGTTTGTCTTGCTTGTTGAAAAGGACGGAATCTTATGCTTAGGCAATAACACTTGCTTATTTGTGCCGGATTGTGGAACTTTTAATTTCTGATTCCCATCTAAAGTATGCGCAGCAGGATACACCTTATGATTGACAGTAGCACTTCCATAAGTGCTAGTTTGCTGCAAATTTCTCTGCGCCGCTCTTGCAAATGTACTTTGAGTACCGGTAGCATCTTTGGTAGCTGTGGCGACTGATGACACAGACTTTACTTTTGGGCACAATTTTGGTGTAGATTTGGCATTTTCCGGGGTACTATTGGCATTTTCTGGAGTATTATTGCACACGGGTGGTATTAATCCATTTGTTTCCTTCTCTACAGGATCCGTTTGCACTCCTAATGAAGCACGCTGAGGTGGTGAATGACTGGAAGAATCACTTGCAAATACACCAGCATAAAAACAAATTTCAGTAATAGTACTAAAAATGGAAATTAGGAGAAAGGAATTGAGAAATGTTTTAGTATTTACCTTGCAGATTCAAACTTTAATGCACGTTGTGCATTTGGCTTATTAATGAGATCAAATGTCGATATAAAAAGATTACTTTTAGAAGATGGACGCCTCATTCCCCAAGCTAGAGATGTGGGTCTATTATGATAATTAATAATATTTTAGTCAATTATGTTACGCAAATAAATTTGTTTTAAGAAAAAATAGAAGGATGGTATTAAGGAATAACAATTTACATGACTTCTGAAACTAAAAAAATTAACCATTAAAATACATTCTCAAAAAAGAACGTTCAAGTATTACATAATGGTGGGCCTGGGGGAGGGGGTGGGGGAAGTAAGTTTACTCCCTGGTAGGGGGTCCAAACCCAGTGTTATGAATACGTAATGAACAGGCGGAGGAGACCTCCAAATTGATTAGTGTCTTGCAATACTTGAACTGTCCCTAAAGAGGCTTACGGAATGCTTTTTTTCTCTTAAGGATTCTAATGGGAGTATTATATATCACTTCTAATTACAATATATACATATATATATATATATGTATAATTATATAAATGCATATAAAGAATTTTTTTTAATAAGAAAAAAAAATAGTACATGTATGCAACAAGGACAAAATACGTTAGAAAACCCAGCTATGAGCCATTAAAAGTGCACTCAGTAACCACTTTATATATGGATTTTCCTAATTTGGTCCTCACTGTATACAGTATGCAGTGAGATTTTAAGTTGAGCGACCCTGATACAGAGCAAGAAAAAAAGAACTTCATTAAAAAAGTTATTTTTGCTTACTAAATTAAACTACACTTTATTTTGAGGGTAGGGGCGTTAACGTTATTTCAGCTACTTAATGGGAAAAAAATTTCATGGAGCTCCCTCACTCACGATCAGTATAATGGTAACCGAATTTTTAACTTACACATTCACTAATATCAATAGTCCTACTGTTGCACCTACCTATTTATCACAGGGGTACTATCAAAATCTCTCTTAAGATTGATCCACTCAATAAGCGAATGGAAATCCTTCGTGTAATTTTCCAAAACCATAATTGCCTCCTAACAAGTAAAAAATTAAAAATACATTAAACTTTATATTGAAATAAACCACAATAATGAAAATAGTAAACTGTGGCATTTGCATCAACAATGTTGTGCTTCACTCACGACGTTAGTAATGGCATGCATACAGTGTCGGAAACATGGTACAAATTTAAAACAGAACCAATTGGTCACATTATTTTCTTTAAAATGGGGGTTCCCCAACTGCAGGGCGTCTAGTGGGCCAGATCCGGCCAGCCTGAATTCTTGACAATAGACGTTTTTTTCCTTAGTTAGTTTTTTTGGAAAATAATAAAAGGAGGTAAATAATAAAAGGTGGTCAGCAATTTCTGGATAATATTCAGAGAATGATTTTCTGTCAACCAGGTTTCCAAGAATTAGCACACTGGTTTCATGTTTTGACATAAATTTTCATGTCTCTCTCACTATTGTTTATTTATAATTTAAAAATCCCTCGTCTCAAGGTGACACATTTTTCTGCTAGACTGGACGTGCGACACATTGGTCTGCTACAATTTTTTACTTCATCTAATATTTCAATTGAAAGATTGGTATCATTACATAGGCATACTCAGGAAGGGAAGGGGGAAATTTGGAAGTTAAAACCTCCCACTGGACCCAAAATTATATTGCAGTCTCAATCCCCTGGACCCCTGATGGGGGACTGATGTCCCCACAACCCATGTGTGATTTCTTCTTCCCCCCCAACATTAGTAAATCCTTGTTGAGCCTATGTATCATTATGCCAATTTGTTATTTATCCTATTATTTGGATGATTCTATTAGGCTACAATTAGCTAATTTATATTTCTAATTTTGTATTCTATGCATGGTTAATCAATGTCTCGAAAGGTAGCTGAGGTAAGCGCATTCGACTTTGCTGACCACGAAGCCATCATACGTAATACATGTACTATACCTGGTATACCGGTACACATTTTGCGAAATGATAAACTAACATTTAAATTTTGAATAATCCCTACCTTGCACTCGACAATGCTGTTATCAGCATCACATGTCTCGTGGATTTCATCGACAGCTCGACGTAAATTTTCAAACAAGAACGTCCAATATCGCGACTTGAAATCCAATTTTGAATCCCGACCGGCAGAAGCAGAACGGATACGAGATTTGCCGGGAGAAGCCAAGCGCTTACTACCCCGTCGAGTAGCTTCAAAAAAGCAAATTTTGCTACTTGTTAATCTTGGTGAAGTTGGTGGCTTTTTGATCATACCTAAAACAAAAAACAGACGAAAAATTACGCCAAAAGATAGCATACAATAATTTACACCTTGTTACTGAAATGATACAAATGCTCGAGTCTTATTGATATAATATTACTTTAGATTTCATTCCCATTTTCCCTTGAAGTTAGATTGCGGAATGCGTATTTTGAATTTCTGATCGAGAACTTACAGACCTGATTAAGACACTTTAATTTAAGCAACTTTCTTCTGCACAGAGGAGATTGCTTAAAAATTAAGGCAAATATATTGTTCCAAAAAGTTTTGGCCTGGGCCCTCCAATGCAAACCAGGGCCAACAGGGAACCGACTATAGTTCTTTAACAACATCCATTGATTATTATGGTACCACTGCATAATTTAACAATTACTTACCAATTGAACCATCTGGCAATTCGCTTTCCTCTATAGGCACATTCCAAATGAGGAGATTTCTTGCAGACCTTCCTTCCTCGGCAACCAGCTTGCGAACTTCATCAACATTGACAGGTGTTTCCATCTTGCATGCCACCTTTAAAAAATGAACTAATATTTCAACCTTGAATCAAGAGTTGTGGGTAGGCCTCTATAGGACCAAGGGATGATATACTGCTTGATATATCTATTAAAGATAAAGCTGTTATAGTCTAAAAAAGATATCGTTTACCAACTTTACCTCCGAATCCACATTTTTGCTTGGAACTGATTCCAAACTTTCATTTTCTTCTTCTTTTGAAGCCATTTCGCATTTTCGTAGTGAAGGAAGCGTGGTACACAAGATTTCAGTATGGGAGACCATCCCTGATGTGTTTTTTAAAAACAGCCTTCTAAAAATTTTTCTTTACCACTTACCTAAAATGTGGACCCAAAAATTATGCATTCTTTTGAAATTCTTGGATTTTACCATTGCCTTTATTTATACCAACGGCTCCCAATTTGGGATCCCCTCAATGTTACCTCATTTATCATCAACGAGTTCGGATTCCTTCACATGGCGCGCCATAGTTTTTAGCGCGCGAATTTAAAAAATGTATTAAAAAGTATTTACGGGTAATATTGTTTTATTTATTTAAATTATTTTTGTGAAACACTTGTTTCACACGAGGGAGGTGTTAGCTTTATATTATATAACTCACGATGTACGATTACTAGTTTTAGAATTTATATTGAATAAAAAGTTAACAATTTAAATTATATATATTTAATTTAGTACTACTTGAGTTTTACACCAATTACATACCGGTACTCCTTTGAATACTATTGATTTACAGTTTCTATCTATAAAATTTGGGCCAAATACAGGCTGTTCCCAATTTTGGATATTAAGTACTGGTACCCAAATTTGGGTATATGGTTAAAATATCTCAAAACAAATTAATAAATTCCAGTCATGGGAAATGAAATATGTGAATTAGGGACATCACAAAGCCAAGTTTTTATCTTAAAATTTTAACTCAGAATTTTTTTTTTTTAAATATAATGTTCATGCAATAAAGCTGGATTTTCTTTAAACACATTTTAACATAAAAAAAAAAAAAAAAGAAATCTGAACTCATTTGAATTTTCATTTCCACCATTTAATTGCTGCAAATCTTGTATCTCCAGAATGATCATCATCAGTCCACCATCGACACTCCTCCCGTGCTGTTAAGGGCTCGTAGGCCTTGCTGATCTATACATTTAATGTATGCATGTATGCAAGAATGAATAAAATCAAATCAAAAATTGCATTTTTTTCTGGAATTTGTGCCTGACTTTTGCCCTCCATTCTTCTCCTACAAAACAATAAAATATTATAGCAACTGGAACGTATATGCATCCCTGACGAAAAATAATCGTTTTTCTTCAAAATCTAGTTTATTTGGCCCAAAATTCGTGAATTAATGATTTTTGAGACCGAAATTCAAACTTGATGGAATCGTGAATTTAGAAATTTGGAGCCCATGACCTTTTTTAATGCATTGTTTCTGAATTGTTCAGAAATCGATGTTTTTAATAAGTTCCGACAGATTTTGGGCCAATTAAACTATATTTAAGTTATCTATATTCTTTTCTTCAACTAATCTGTATTATTATTTGTAAGGGATTAATTTTGAAAATAAAAAAATTTGGCAGCAAACATACACATAGCTTGAACAACTTTCATAACTTTTAAAGCTTGTGAAAAGCCATCGCATCGCACACATGCATACACCTGCACATGCCAGGCACAAGAGCAAGAAATTCCTATTCCATTTTTATTTAAAATTTTGGAAAATAGTAGGATCAACAATCAAAATTTGAAAAGAAAATTAATTGCAGCCTGTACAAAAAAGGAAGTTTTTGATTTAAATTCTGATCAGGCTAGTGGCTCAAAGAAAAAAGAAGAAATGATTCAAGGCAGCAAAGGACCATTTGTGTTTCCATTTGAAAAAATTGAAGGAGAATATATAACAGTTAGTCATAGTCAGGTGAGTTTCACATCGATCATACTACTATAGTACTATCCACCAAATTGCTTTTCCAAGCATCATAAAAACAGGACCTGAATATCATAGCATAATTTTAAAAACAATTGCTAAAAGCGCAAGTCTGGGTTCAGGGGTGAACTGGCCCACTCAACAGTTATATAACTGAAAAATCGGTCATAGGCCTGTTATGAAAAAAGGAACAGTTTACTGCAGCAAAACTCAAAAAATTATATAGATGAGATCATTTAGGCCTACATTAGATAAATGTCAGCATTTCCACAAATTTTATTTCAGACAAATTGTGGAGTTCCAACAGCTTCTCATCAGGAAAACTAAAAGAAATCAATATTTTATAACAGAAAAATCAAAATTCGCAGGGGTTTTTTCCCCCAAGGTTACAGCACATAAAGTGCAGATTTTTTTTCAAGATTTACAACAGAAACAGTACTGCAGATTTCTCAAAGTTTTACTTGATAAATTCTGCAGTTACCCAAAATTTTCTTCAGTAAATCTGCCACTTTTCCACAGTGTTACATATAAAAGCACAAGTTTTCTAGAAAATTTTAAAGATTTCAATCCCTAAAACAGCAGTTCTCCCAGCTTTTCAGAACTGTTACTTTTCCGTTAACACAGCAGTTTTTATTTATTATAAATTCTGCAAAAATTATGCCACTCTAAAGTGAAATTCTCGTTCTGGGAATTGATGGACTACAATTTTCGGTGGTCAGGTGGGCCATAGGCTAACTGGTCTGCACCTGGTCTGTTTAGCAGCTAATAACCTCTAGCTTTTCACAATTATTATTAAAAAAACACGTTTAAAATGAATTAATTGGTGCAAACATCTCTGAAAATGTATTCGTTTAACCCATTCCACATAAGTGTCAGTGAGGCCGCATGACGATCTAAGCATAAACAAGCTTTTATTTGGGCTTGTTTATGTATAGATCGTCGCGAGGCCCAGGAAGATAGTCAGAAAGACAAAGTCCAGCAAGACGAGAGAGCAAAGGAACACCCAGACAAAAATGAAGCTGTAAAAGGCAGACAGGCACAACTTACAGAGAAAATCGAACGACGGAAACCAGTACCAGTAGTGGAAGAAGAAATTGTAAAGTCAGAAGCCCCATTGCAATACTATGAAAGCAGTAGTAGCTCTTCTGATATAGTCAGATGAAGAACAAGAAGCTGGACTCCACATTCCGATGCAAGGTAATTAATGTCCATAACAAGGTGAAATTCGTTCTAACAATAATTTGTGATTGTGATGTAATTGTGATAATTGATAATGCCTAAAATGAACGGAAAAAAAAAATCACAAATATGTACAAAATATGCTAATGAAAAGCAAAATTGCCAAAATATAGGAATCTATAGAAATAGATAGCCTACATGTGGGACCCTAAGCTTGCAATTGAACTCATAGCATACTTTTATCCATTACAGAGGTGAAGGCATACTTCCACTGGCAATTCGATAAACTAGCCCAAGAACTGCACGAATAACAAAGTGTAATCACAACAATCAGAAGTGTAATCAGTGGCATGCCGTCAATTGACACTATCTCCGACATAGCTGCTTCCTCGCCTATGTCTAACATAGTGTCTTTTGACTGCGTGAAGAGTATGCCAACAAATTCCTTCTGCTCATCGGACGATCTATCCGCTCACTGATGTCAACCAGCCCGAAATTCCTGAATTTGGATCTGGTCGAACTGTGCCAAATACTGTGCAGCGATTATTTTGGGGTTGCCAGGGAGCGCCATGTCTGGTAAACAACATACTACTAGGTGCAGTACGACATGGACAGCCGACTAGAGAACATGGCTCATGCAATGGCATGTGTCCGCTACGGTCTTATGAGCAAAATAGGAAATGCTAAAATAAGATAAGATAAGTCCGTATCGGATACAGCCTATTGCCCGAGTACTATCAAAAAGCATCAAAAGGCACTTCTGAATACTGTGCCCCCATACCAGAAGTCAGTCCTTGATGGCTTTATATATAGCTATGCTAAGGGGACGGGTCATCAGTCCTTGTGCAATGAATTCAAACAAATGCCTCGTCATTGCTACAAGCTATTTTATAAGCCCGCCTGACCGATGTGGGCTTATAACATAGCTCGTAGCAATGACGAGGCATTGCTCCGCCGGTCTTCGGACCTTCGACATTGTCTAGTTTTATTTTGAACAAGAAAGGAGACACAGAGAAAATACCCAAATTACGAAGGGCTAAGGACCTGGGAGCCACGGGTAGGTTTACGCATTGGATGTCGAATCAGAATCAAGTGAAGATTAAGGACAAAAAAAAGAGCCACACAATGGTGTTGGACTCTAAATTCAATGTTCGGATGCATGCTTGCCACTGCTCCAATAAAAACAAAAAAAACTATTAGGCAAAGAAATGCTAAACTATAAGCGGAAAATCGAAGCTCAAATTAAATTTCTATATGTAAAGTTTCAATTTCGTGAACAATATATCTCAGGCTTAAGAAAATGCAAAGCGCATTTCCGTACTCTTGAAATGTTTCACAGTTATCAAATTTCTAATAGTTTGCACCTAATCAAGAATTAAAAACCTCAATTTACATTGTGAAATTAACATGATCAATATTTATTGCTTTTTCGCGGTCTTCCATGCATTTTAATTCAAAAACCGACATGCAGTAGGTACCGGTAGGTTGCATACATATATTTGAAAGTGCTTGACCCTTTCAAATTTTATACCAAGTTTAATTGATGTAGGACGTGATTTTTTTAATTCAGAGGAAACCAATCCACCAATAATTAGGGGACGTTCACAAATGCCTTAATGACTCCAGAGGAAACGAATATCACCATAAACCCTTACTGGAGGATGAATTTTAATCACTCTGTATATTATCATGTCCTTGTAATTCAATTAAGGGGGCTGTCCACACTTTTTAGAGCATGCCTCTATGGGAATTTCCATGTTAAATTCGTTTTCTTCAAACTG
>JAQIXP010003636.1:0-12704 GCA_034700285.1 Proteroiulus fuscus
TCAGGGTGTATGTTAAGCAACATATCTAATGATGACATGGTAACTTATGTTATTGCATTTAGCAAATTTAGTTAGCCTCAAACTGTACTGGCCCCAAACAGCAGGTCAAGCCCGTGCAAAGCACGGGCTGTCTGCTGGTTTAAATATAATTTTTCGACTTATGAATCATTTCCTATTTCTAAAAAATTAATTTTAAGACTATTGAACAAAGCCTTAAATGTATTTACCATTGGGAATACTTCTTGTGCTGGGCAGTGTTGCATGAAATGTTTGCAAACCTTTGCTGGAAATTGTTGCATCTATACTGAAAAATTAATTGATTAATATATGCACATGACATGTTTAAAAATACATGTTTTCTGAAAGCATATTAATTGCACCTTATGATTGAGTTGGCTAATTTTTGAGAAGGTTAGTACCAAAATTATGGCTGCAAGAATAAATCCGCCACCATGGTAAAAAAATGTCTGTTCCAATGCATGAACAATATACATCTGTTGTCCCATATTTGCTACTATTATTAATAGGGCAGTTATGATAATTTCAATGTGAACTACCACAAGAAAAATGCATGAAAAGTGTGTGTTTATCAAGGTGATCAATGCATTGATTTCCTCAAAGGTGCTAAGAGCAGAGCACAAGTCGTTGTTACATTTTATTATTGAGAGATCTGTGACAATATTTTCCATTTCTGCTAGCGAAATGATTGCAACTGCAAGGAAAAAGCCTATTATCATGTATGTAAAATAAGTTAGATACAATAAGGGCATTGTATCCAAAACGAATTGCTTAAACAAAATAGATAATAATGTCATTCCATCATTTTCTGAACGTAGACAATAAAGCATCCCTGTTAAAGTGTGTAGAATAAATGTAAGACCAACTGCCATAATTGGCCACTTCAAAATAAATGCAACTTTATTTGTAGAGGATTTTGCCATGATGACCATCATTTGGAATCTTAAATGTAGTTTCTGGCAAGTTTTATGATTCATTCTCATAATCAACCAACTGAGAGTTGCTGCAGTGAAATTGTATTTCCAGAGAGTTGTGTCAAACTCAGAAAAACATTTTCCATAGTTTCCATTTACAAGTTCATAACAAAGGGTTAAAAGGACAAGATCCATGAGGATAAACACACCCCAAATTAATTGGGCTAAACAGTGAATCATAGATGCAAAGAAATTATGTTTTGTCATATTTGGGTAGAAGTTAATAATAGAGAGGTAAAAGAAAATGTAAAATGGTTCTAGCTTGTCATTTATAGTTGCCATTTCTTTTGAATTTCTTGTTAAGATCTTTTCGTTCGATTGCCTTTTTGATAAGTAATGCCAACTGGTGTGATGCGTTTAATAAAATGTTAAGGTGAACTAAGGCCTTATGAACATGAAAATATTGCATGTTAATAAATTCAATAATATCATATTTATTCTTAGGAATTTGTAAGTTACACAAATAATGAAAACAGCATCCTTTGTGTTGTGTTACTTATTTCTCACATTGCGTGTACTGAATATTTGACTTTCATTCTAAGGAACAAACTTTCCATTTGTTCTTTGAGCTTTCTTTTATTGTAAAGTCTATGTTGTATTCAGTGTTGCCATGGTTTGGTGAAATCAATCTTTGATACACGTTGAACATTATTGCTTGGTAAAAAAATACTTGAAATAGGATGTA
This sequence comes from Proteroiulus fuscus, assembly GCA_034700285.1. Classification (NCBI taxonomy): domain Eukaryota; kingdom Metazoa; phylum Arthropoda; class Diplopoda; order Julida; family Blaniulidae; genus Proteroiulus; species Proteroiulus fuscus. Next base: position 1,678 of record JAQIXP010003636.1, read on the forward strand.
CTTTCTCAATTTTATTAAACATTATACATTTTAAAAGGCAAGAAATTACTTTAGACCCAAAAAAAATAGGGGTTTTGGGCCCTATTTTAATCTAATATGCGCTTGGATGAATGTGACCTCAATCTGGTTTGCAAAATCAACAAATTAAAACTAGACCATAATACCGTATGCAATTTTTTGGCAGTTTAAACAGTATACTGTAAATCTTCTAAAAAACGCCCATCCCGAGTTTTGGCCCAGACACCATATTTCGCCAAGGAAAATTTAAAAATTGTGAAAACATAGCCCACTTCGAAAATTAGCCCATTCTCTATATTTCGCCCATCCTCAAATGATTTCCTACTTCAAAATTTTGCCCATTCTCTAATGGCACCTTCCCTTAGAGCTTATATAGGAAGTTCTGTTTGATGTTCTTGCAAAAATGCATTTTTATAATTAAAAAATAGGGTAAGATAATGTGATATTCTTTAAATTTTAAATAGCTGAATTCTTTGAAATTACAAATAAACGCTCATCCCTAATTTACGCCCATCTCCATATTACGCCCACCTCTAAAGGCAAAAAAGGAAACGATCGCCAGGGTCATTTCTAAAAGATTTACCGGTAGCTTTATGTAAAGTAGATATGGAATATCATTTGAGTTCAGTTGAAGTTGACTTGAATTAGAAAAACAAGTACCAAAAGAGCATTGCTGATTTTTTAGCAAATATATATACATTTATTCCACAGTCCTCAGCCAATGTAAACCTTAGTATTATAGTAGCAAAGGTAAAATTAGTGACAATGACATCAAGAATTCAGTGTGAAAAAAGAAAGTATTGAAAATTTCTTGATTTATTAGAGATGTATAAATTGTCTTTTTTAAAATTACCGAATTTATATATACCTATTTGTATCTTTAATTTTTATTTTATTGTTCAATTTATGATTTAAGTTTTTAAAAGATGTTTATGTAAATATAACATTTTTTACAAATTGCCAATTAATTTATTGCTATTTTTGAGCAACACTATTTTCGTTTTTATACTCTTTCTGAGAAATTCAGGTTGACGCCTAACGGATTGCTATTTACCAGAATGGCAATTGCCCAGGGCCGTAGCAAGGTCAAGTAATTTGGGGGGGCAGAGTGGATTTTGCTGCCCCCCTGAGGGCCAGGACCATACCCAAAAATCAATATATTTGGGGGGAAGATGCCGCCTCAAAACATTTTTTTCTTCAAAATTTGGCCTGCAGGCGAAAATTTGATGGTTTTTGTACATAACAGCAAAAATGAATTGACAGCAAATGGCGCCGCAGGCGAATTTTTTACTCAAAAATGAGTTAAAACAATCACAAATTTTGCCATTTTAGTGACAGCAAATGGCGCCGCAGGCGAATTTTGTACTCAAAAATCCCTCAAAAATGAGCTAAAACAATCACAAATTTTGCCATTTTATTTACAGCAAATGGCGCCGCAGGCAAATTTTTATTAAAAAAACCCTCAAAAATTGGTGAAAAAAACACAAATGTTGCCATTTTATAGCCAGTAATTGGCGCCGCAGGCGAATTTTTTTACTCAAAAACCCTCAAAATAGTATGCTGAATTAGCAAATCTTTATTATTTACATAAGCTTGAGATTTAAAACAAAGAATTTCACCTAAGGGACAGTTAAACCAACAACAGCCTTAACCCTAGGTTAATATGATCATGTGACTGATTTGGGGTATGAAAAATCAGGAATGTAATTACATTTTTAGTCATGTGACTATAATCTTCTAAAAAATACCTGGTTCAATCCAGTTTACCTGATTCTTTGACCCCTCTCATTGAAAAAGATGGCATGTGACAACAATTAAATGACAGTATCAACCAATAAAAAATGTGCAGATAACCCATTGATAACTACCTATTTAAAATAAATGTTTTTTAATTAAATTTTTTATTAAAAATTAATTAAAAAAAATATATAAAAAATCGTGTGTTATGTGTTTTAATGCCCCGATTTTCAGGTAACCCTTAAAATACGGGAAAACAATCCCTCAGTTTATTATTTCGGCAATCCCTCGCTTCGTTCGTGATGGCCTTAATGCCCCCATTTACAGGATAATACGTGGAAACGCGAGGTACATTATCGAGGCCATCACGAGCGAAGCAAGGGATTGCCGAAATAATGGATCGAGGGTGTTTTCACGTATTTAAAGGGTTACCTGAAAATGGGGGGCTTTAAAACAGATAACACACGATTTTTTATACACAATGCAACTTGTCTTGGTGAACACCTTTATATCAAGAGCACCTGATATAGGTGAACACTTTTACATGGTCCCGGCAACTTCCATGGGGTTTATATTAGTAAAAGTCTGTATAACAGAATTACCTTGCTAATGTGAACGGTGAACACAAAACTTGGCACCATGATCAAATTTAGCATTGATTTGTCTCTAAATAATGTGAACAAAATCTCTTGGAATTCAACAAATTTAAAAATAACTTGGGTCCACTTGTTTTTAAGGCTTGATTGCACTTCACCCCTATATGATTTAAAACTGCAGTGAAAAAAACCTCTAAATAGGGGCCTAATTAATTCCCATAGGGAAACAGGTGGAGGTTATTTGTTTAATGAAATTTTCGATCTAGTTAGGAAATTCTAAGAAATTCTATTGAAACTGTCCAAAAATTGTAGTGAGTCAGCATGCTTTGGACACTAAGTTTCAATGTAAAAACGTTTTATTTTTTTCCGAAATTTTGAGTTTTCTATATGCTGAACACATGTGTACCATGAACACTTTTCACTGGTCCCACTGGTGTTCACCTTAGACAAGTTGCACCGAATATATTTTTTATTAATTTTTAATTTAAATTTAATAAAAAAAAACATTCATTTTTAATAGGTAGTTATTAATGGGTTATCTGCGCATTTTTTATTGGTTGATAATGTCATTTAATTGTTGCCGCATTCCATCTTTTTCAATGAGAAATGTCAAAGAAGCTGGTAAACGGGATTGAACCAGGTATCTTTTAGAAGATTATACACACATGACTAGAAATGTAATCAAAAATGAAATCTTGACTCGTGTCAACATAAGATTTTGCATATTTCGGAAGATTTCGTAATTTCTTTTAGTGGAAAATCTTTACAAAATTAAGAGTAATTATCACTCCCAAATGGGGTCGTTATCAGGGGAGATAATGCACTAGAGTGTGTTATATAGAGTCATGTGACTCAAAAACTGGTTGGGCATCAAAGCTTTTACAGCATTTTTTGGTTTTATTAATTCTCTGGTGTTGACATTAAAAGTAATTTTTATTTAACTGCCATTAAAGCTCTTAATTAAATATTGGCGCTAATGTACGAGAGATGAACCATGCCATGATCAACGGTGGCTCCCATAGTTTGAGGGGGAAAGAAATACATCGTCTGGTTGCAAAGCGCGTAGCGCTTTGCCAAGCCCGGTCGCCTGCGGGTCGCCTGGGGCGACCGTGCGTAAGGGCCACCGTCGATCATGGCGTGGTTCATCTCTCGTACATTAGAAATGCGGATAATGACAGCAAGTTATGTCCAAAAAAAAGTGATGCTGATTGGTCAATCTTGATGACGTCACATGACACATATGGCTGAATACCATTATTGAGGATGGTGCATGTTTTGAGGCTAGTGAACATGGTGTCTTACACAGTTTTCATTATTTGTGAGTTTTATATATTTATACTCTGTCACCTCAAGATTAGTCCTTTGCATGCATGCTTTTCCATATACTGGGAAAAAACATGCTAGTGCAAATGACTAATCTTGAGGTGAGACAGCTGTCAGCATAGGTCCTTGTTTATAAACCAAGTAAGTAACTTAATTTGTCTTAATTTAGCATGCACTCAATAACTGAAGCTAATGAAAAGTGATACCTTTCATTTTATGACCTGTCTTACATTAAGATGACCATCTTTATTGGTCTTTTTTGCTAGCCAGCCTGCTTAACATTAGCATGAATGTATTGTCTTACATTATGCATTTACCCAAATGTGGTAAACAAGGCTAGCATCATTTTGAGATGACTGAAAATTGTTGATATACATTGTGTAGTAGTACATGTGAAGTTGTTTTCATTAATAAATTTACACATTTCATTTAGTTCTTGTATTGTTTTGCCTCACTTATAGTTTGAAATTTCATTATTATAATAATAAGCCTTTTAAAATTAAAACATTTTCTATTTAGATTTGCATGCAACAGTAAGATAAGTAATCAATCATAATTTTCTGTTAAGCATTTTTTCTGTTTGTATTTGAAACAAAAAGGAGATTATTAGGAGAAATAAATAAAAGCATAAAATTCACTTAAAATACCAAACATCTCTTTATTTGCATTAAAGAACAAAATAATTTTTTCACAACATTGGGAAACAAATTTTTTTCTTATGGATTATGCATGTTAACTTAATGGTCTCTGAATACTTCTTGGTAGACATTCTGGATTCTACAAAGTAAATTGGTGCATAAAACGTTTCTGTTATCCAAGTAATATCTGGCAGGTGTGCTTTGAGGTAGTATTACGTACATTTTGCATCTCGCAAGAGCACAATATTTTGGATATTCTTTAAAAGCCAAAAATGTGATTTTAAACTATGCTAGTGGCATAAAGTCATAGTTTTTTTTGTTTGTTCATTTATAAGGCTCTGGTTGATAAGTAGGGCAATAAGCATAAGTGTGGAGCCAGTTGAGCAAACCTCCTGTGCAAATCTCATGCTCAACTGGTTCCAAAGCAAGCAAATGAAAAATTAAAAAATACCTAAAACATGCATGTCATTGCAAGACTTATATTGCATATACAACAGTCACTCAACATATAAAACAAATAGAAGAAAAATAGAGAAAATGACTTGAGTTAATTGCACAAATTGATGTCACATAGCATTACATGTAGCAATGGTCATCAAAAATGCCACTTGAAATTGAATCGGACATTGCATTTTCATCTCTGGTAGCTATGAGTTGCTTGATAGACCTAATGTCTGCCCGGGATGGCTTGCGCATTGCTACCTGTGGTCGAAAATTGACTTTCCTTATAGACTTCAGCTGTGCAACTTGGCCACTTTTCTGCGCTGAGGTGTGACTGTCGTGTTGTGTGGCTGGTTTACATTGATGGCAGCTAGTGGCAGGCGTTGGTCTTTTGTAAATATGGAAAGCATGTTGTCAAGAGAATGCTGACAGGCTTTAACCTTCTCACTTGCCATTTCCGTAGACTCCTGCGAGTGTACCAGACCTGTTAAGATGGACAAACCATTAGTGAAACGTTTAACAACTGCTGCTGCTGCTTCTGAACTCGAAGTTGTTAGGTGCTTTCCATGTAGAAGGGCTATTTCTGGATCTGCTTGGAGTGTAGGACAGAGCTTCTGCAACTGAATTGGTGGTTGTTCCAATTGTGCAGCAATGTAAGTGGCTACATCATGCACGTGAATGCAAATCATGCATCATACAGTGGAGTCAATGCATGTACATCTGAAATTATGGGGACACACCCGGATGGTACATCTCTCACACACAATGCTACATTTTACATCACATTCTGGCTGAACATGAACATTATACTGTATGTCTTCTTCTGATGCTGATGATATAGTGTAAATGACTATGTTGTCTGTGCCATTGCCATTTTCATCACCTGCCACTGCTATCGAACTCTGGTCTGGAAGAAGAAATCATTAATCTAAAATATAATAGGGTCATAATATTATGTTACACACATCAAAAATCAATGTAAAGCATATTATTACCAACATTATTAGATCGTGCATGGTGTTCGTGGATTTCCTTGATTATCTCAGGACGTGCATTCCAGAGTCGGTTGCGGACTCTCTTGAAGATTCGGTCACGCATCATCTTCATTAGGGCATTAAGACAATGGTCCAACCAGGCTTTTTGTCTTCTTGCCATCACAATAGACATATTTAAGTACACGGTGCATGGCTTCGAGTCTCATGTTGGTGTTGATCGAAGCATCCATACGATAGCAGAATGCCCACTGCTCTGCCCGACTGGCATAATGAGAGACAAAATAATTTGCAAATTCCCGTGTCTCTATATTAGCTCGTAGTGCATGAATACAATCCTGCAAAAAGACTTGAAAATGTTCGGCACTGTCAGACTGCATGAGAACTCTCAATGTCTTGTAAACATTAGCTTTTAACTCGAGACTAGATCCAGACATTTTTTGCATGATGTGGGTTTGCCAATTTCTGTCCACATGCCATGTACAAAGGAGTCACTTTTTAGGAGGACCAAAAATTTTGCAGAAAGCATTGAATGCTGCAGATGCGTCATCGGACATAAATACCTTTGGATGAATTGGAAAAGGGGCAAGGACAGCAAGTATTTCATTGAAGAAAACAAAATTTAGTGTTTCATCTTCACGAGTAGACAACATATAAGCAATGGGAAAGCCAGCACCAAATTCATCAACGACAAGGATTGTTGAAAGTGGGAAGTCGTACCTGTAAGAAAAATAATGTCGATTTAAATATTAAATAGTAAAACCTATTTTTAACATCAATAGTTTTTGTAATTAGTTTTACTGCCTGATATTACAACAGCAGCTGCCAATAAACTTACCCATTAGTGGAGTGTGTACTGTCAATGCAAAATCGGTCATTGATGAAGTAGGTTGCTACTTGATGCTGAGCAGCAGTCATGACAATCAATATGAAATCATTGGACCGAAGTTCTGGGTAGTGTTCAGCTAACTGCCCCTGTGGTTTGTACAAAAGAACTGGGTTGTCTTCTTTTAACTGTTTCTTCTCTTCGACCCAAAGGGCAACACTTGTTGAATCATCCTGGTAGCGCTTGTGGATGTCCAGTTGAAATGCATGTCGGATATTGTGAAGATCTCAACGTGTGATGAAGCTCAGTCGTTCAATTTTTCCTCCAACAGTACCATCACGTATATCATCAAGAATCCGCTGAAACTCTATACCAATCTTCATTTTATCAGCAATTTGCATGCGTTCCACATCTGTAAGTCGGGTGAAACAGTACTCTCCTTCCTGATGTCCTAAATGCGTTGAAATATATGTCACAGAAATGATGTCAGGTGTTTTGCTATCTTCTACTACGTTTATTGTTGCAGGGCAGGTTTTCCCAATCTTGCAGGAACCTTGGGACCTTGAAAGTCGTTTTTTGGCCACTGAGTTTGACAAGCCAGAGCGATGACACTGAAAATATCGAAACTTGCGGGTGCCTGTAGAGCTAGCACCTCTGGCCTTGACATAAAAGTACTTTGAATCCTTTTCTGTATCATGTTTCCATCTTTGAAATTCTAAAATGAAAAATATGAAATGGAAGAATATAGTATATAGATATCCATATCTGTCTACAATTATCTTTAAAAACTGAAAAAGTATCCACATGGACCATAGGGGCACAGTGGACACATGTGTTTATTTAGATAAATATTAGTCTTTTTAAGATTCTTGATACCCTTTTAGGTATTCTCCTCTAGCAATTTTGTCCATATCCATGTTCAGAAATTACCTCACTATTGTATGCAATAGTGAGATAATTTCCATTATTTCCTGTATAATAATAAACTCAGTCTTACGTTCTTCTGAATGGAATTCCAATAGTTGCTTTTTCAGTGGAATTTGATGTACTTGCTCAATATGGGCATGCAGCATTTTGGACTGGGAAAACTTAGAGTCACATTTTGGACATATGATTGCACTGTTGTCCACCACTGGGATAACTCCATGGATTGACTTAACATGATGAGTAACATTGACTTTGGTTTTGAATATTTTGCTGCAGTAGCTACATGAAAGTGTCTCAGCACCATTGTTTGATGAACTGCATACTTTTGATGCATGCACCTATTCATTCACTGTCTTTTTACTCATCTCTTAATATGTTCCAATATCCAAGCATCTAGCACTGACGTCCTAATAGTCCTCAAGATTTAAGTTTGCTCCTTGGTAAAAAAAATTACAGCAATGAAAAATACGTAGACAATTGTTGGTGAAAATTTTGTCTTCAGCCATGTGCCATGTGCACTAGCCTCAAAACATGCACCATCCTCAATAATGGTATTCAGCCAAATGTGTCATGTGACGTCATCAAGATTGACCAATCAGCATCACTTTTTTTGGACATAACTTGCTGTCATTATCCGCAGGTGTACATTAGCGCCTAAATATTTGCATATTCATGCCCTCATATTGCAAGGCTTCATCTTTTGACACCATTTTATATTCTTCATTCTTGAATGAATACTTTACAGCTTTGTTTAAACTATAATTTTTAGTGTATTGTCAGGAACAATAATACTTATCAACTTGACTTTACAGAAGTCAGAATGCAAACTGAATCAAAATTTTAGAATAATATAAATTCAAACATGGCATGGAGAGCATGCTAAACCAGAATACATGCATGCTTTCAATGCATGAACACAATACATAACAGGGAGATTGGCCGGTTTGCACTTACTCAGAAGTGTAATTCCCATCTAATTTGGCTTTTACTTACTACTTGCCTGTACTTGGTTGTACTACTTAACAAACTTCATCTATTGTCTTTTTGACAATACAAAAACTTTTGGCCCACATTACATCCAGGGGCTTATTGCATAAAACTTACAAATTTACATATACAAGTCACATATACATCACCTGTATTCTACACATGTAATTTTGTCTGTTGCATAAAATTTAATGGTACACTTAATTTAACAATTTCTGTTTTGCAGATGTGTTTAAGTATGACATCACTTCCTGTTGATGGTGTATTCAAGCTCATTGCTCATCGGCACCGAATATGTGGGTGCTCAAGCACCCTCAATACTTGCAAGAGATGCTTTGAGCACCCACAATATTTCATCCAAAGCATTAATTTTTGGTATTTCTAGGAACATTTTTCGATTTTGAGCACCCACAATCCCCAACACAAGTTGGCACCGATGTTCAAGCTCCAATAAATGGGGAGGCAAAATAACTAAAATATAAGATTTATGTAGTTACATTTAAAGTAGTTCCTTTAATTACTTCACAATTGTAGATTTACATCCTTTCATATGACAAAAAGCATTAAAAAGTTTATTGTAAGTTTTGTAAAAGATACCTCTTGAGTACTGTAAGGATTGTAATAACTACATGCTTTTATTTATGCAACAGAAACCAACTATAATTAAAGAAATTTTCTGTAATTACACAGAAATTTCCCTGTAAGTTAAAAGTGTTTAGTAAAATTTTATGCAACATATTTTCACTTTTTTTGCAAAATGTAACTACAACTTATAGACTTGTAGCTTATGTAAGTTTTATGTAATAGGCCCCAGGCAGGGGTTCCCCTGGCTTATGCCAGAGCCCAGCCAGGACTATCTAAAGTTGGGCACTTACCAAGATAAATTCCGTTTCTTCCTAAAATTGGATTAGTCTACTTAAAAACCGAAATAAATATTTTACCGTGAAGGGTAAACCCAACATAATAGAACATTCTAAACAAATTTGCATAATTATTATTGCCCCTAGTAGACACATTCCATATGCAATTATATATATTCACATGTGTCAAAAGAGCACATTTGTAAATATTCACCGTGATTTACCCCTGTTTATGGTTTAGCCACTCATTATTTTTGAATGCCACACATAATTTACATAATTGCATAACCAGGAATACACACACCTTCATATCCATGCATACATATGACAACATTGAATCAATAGCCCATGCAATTTTTTAAACTCTTTAAACTCTCGATGCAGTTTAAAAAAATTAATTATTTTTTCATTTGCATGTTAAATCACTGGAACATCAAGAACCCAAGAAAACTTTCTTTATGATATTTATGACATCATTTACAATTTTTTAAAAATGTTGGTATGGGTCATAAGTTAGTATTTCCTAGTTAGTAGTTTATATACAAAACCTTGAAAAATAAGTCTGGTGACTAGTTTTAAAGCAGTGTAACTACACTTACACTAACTAGGACATCACCATTAATGATACCAAATCCTCCAAATGTAAGGCCAGTAAATGTACATTTGTTCAGTTTGATGAACAGCAGTAGATTGAAGCATCTACAAATAAAAATACATTTTATTAGGGAAGATTGTGTCAAATTATTGTAATTTATCCCTAATTTTGCAACTTATAGATCACTTTCTTTTTCTGGCAATTAAGTTTTAGACTTTTGAACAAAGGCTTAAATGTATTTACCATTGGGAATACTTCTTGTGCTGGGCATTGTTGCCTGAAATGTTCAGAAACATTTGCTGGAAATTGTCTCATCTATTGAAACTATAAATTAGTTAATATATGCACATGGCTTCTACAAAGATACATTTATGATATTAATGATCATCATTGCAGTTAAGTCATTCATAACATATTGATAGGACAACTTATCTCAATGATACTTTCAGGTCATTGACAGGATATGTAGTTTCTCAAGAGCTTTTGAATGTTTGTAGCATTATTATCATTATACCAAATTTATTAGATCATTGCTTCTGTTATTAATAAGGCTTTTACCTGTCAGTAGTATCATTTTCCAACGAAGAAATTTATTGGATTTCTTAATTTTCTTTAATATTTACCTGTTACATAACGTTTTTATTCTGTGACACTAACCTTTGTAAGTGATGATAATACCTAAATTTATTGGATAATCTACCATTCTAGTAGTGTTTGGCTTCCATTCAAGATATATACTTGAAGTATTGTGCAGTGCTAATTATAAACTGGTTTTATTAATTTCCGAAAATGCAAAAATCTCAATTTTCTTCATTAAAACTACAGTAATTATCGAGACACTTTTTTACAATATCTGGTAAAAACTACAGGTAAATTGCAGTTAGTCTGCATCTCTAAATTGCAGAAAAACTTCAAAATTGCAGTTTTTGTACAGTTTAAAAATATTAGTAGGCCTACTAGACTTTTTATAAACCTACTAGCTGGTCGACCAGCGACTTAGTCCGCATGACATTTGTGGAAAACATATATTGAAGTCGGTTGTGTATGCAGGAGCAACTTGCTTTGTTGGATAATACATAAACCCCAG
>JAQIXP010003637.1:0-12703 GCA_034700285.1 Proteroiulus fuscus
TTTAATTTTGTCCATGCCAAGGATAGGGATAATATATTCAAGCGTTAGGGAATCTTGAATTATCGGTCACACTGCTCAATTTTTGCTTCATCATGGGCTGAATACTTTTGCGATGAAGTTGCCTATCCATAGTATTTAATAATCTCTGCATTAATGACGTCATACATTTGGCTTCAGGGTTATAAGGGGCTGTCCAGAAAAAAACGTTTACATAAAATACCGATTTTTGTACCCACTCACCCCTTTGTCAACTTTTGTCAACAGAGAATTAATAGAGAAAGGACCCACCACCCCTTATTGTTGATGTCATCTTTTTTTTTACATTTTTGAAAACATTCGTCTAATTTTCAACTTTTTTTGCAAACATTCTTGAAATTTTTTGCTAACGTTTTTTCAATTTTTAAATTGTTTGCAAACATTCTTCAAATTTTCACATTTTTTGTGAACGTTCGTCAATTTTTCAAATTTTTATCAAACTTTCATGAAGTTCACCAAATTTTCAACGATCGTCAAATTTTTTTGCAAACGAATGTTCTTCAAATTTTCAAACTTTTATCAAACGTTAAATTGTCAAATTTTCAAGATTTTTGGGAACGTTTGTCAAATTTTCAAATTTTTTGCGAACTTTCTTCAAATTTTCAAATTTTTGTGAACGTTTGTCAAATTTTCAAATTTTTTCCGAACTTTCTTCAAATTTTCAAATTTTTGGGAACGTTCTTCAAATTTTCAAAATATTTGGGAACGTTTTTCACATTTTTTGCAAATGTTCTTTTGCGAACGTTCATCAAATTTTTTGCGAACGTTCTTCAAATTTTCCAATTTTTTGCAAAATTTTCCCCTATCTTCTTGGACAAAATAGCTTATATTTCTAATTTTTTTGATAAAGTGACTTTCATACAGTATTCCAATCTTATTGGAAAAATATTTCTGCTATATTACCGTACCTTAATTGGATAATAACTATTTACCTACATGTTTACCAATGGACAATTTCTAATCTTGCAGATTGTTGGGGGGGACCACTACCTGTCAATGAATATTAAATAAAACTAATTTCACTACCAGCAGAAGCCAAAACAAAGTATGATAAGTTTATACTAAAAAAACATTTTATTTTTATATTATATATGAACAATATTTGGAGACCATGAAACCATAAACAGTATTTTGAAACATACATGATAAAACCCCATAATTATAAAAGCCGATAATTAAGTTTACCGGTTACACCTTTTGAGTCACAATTAATATACAAGGAAACATTTAGGAAAAAGATGGGGGTAACTTTCCAGTCTCTCTTCCCACAAGCCTACTTGACATCCATACACCCACATTTTAACACCAGAAACTGCAATTACACATAAAAAGCTGCCGTTTTAAAAGTTTCCCTGCAGTATTTTAAGTTTTTCTGTACTTTTTCTAAGTTGTTGTGTTGTTTTTAATTAGTATCTCTGAATTTTTTTAAGTTTATGTGCAGCTTTTTTAAATTTCACTGCAGATTTTAAAGTTTTTTACAGTTTTAAAAGTTTTTTTAAAAGTTTTACAGAAGTCTTTGTTACTTTTTTAAGATTTTCTGCAGTATTTAGTTTCTCTGCAGTTTTGTAAGTGTCTCTTAAGTTATTAAGTTTCGCTGCAGTTCTTAAAGTTTCTCTGCAGTTTTTAAAGATTTTCTAAAGTATTTTAAGTTTCGCTGCAGTTTTTTTAAGTTTCTTTGAAGTTTATTAAATTTCTCCGCAGTTTTTACAATTTTACTTCAGTTTTTAAAGTTTATCCTGCAGATTTTTTAAGTTTCAGTGCAGTTTTTTAAGTTTCACTGCATTTTCTTAAGTTTCACAGCAGTTTTTTAAGTTTCACTGTAGTTTTTTAAGTTTTTCTGCAGTATTTTAAGTGTTTTTGCAGTTTTCGATGTTTCTCTGCACTTGTTCTGCAGTTTATAAGTTTCTCTGCAAATTTAAAAGGTTTTTTTGCAGTATTTTTTTTAAAGTTTTTCTACAATTTTTAAAAGTTTTTTTCTGCAGTTTGTACCTCATAGTGCTACGGATTTAATAACTTTGGAATTAAAATACATAATAAATACAAAATAATTTGGAAATGATCATTATTAGATTACGAGTTTAGTGATCTTGATGACATACGTTCGGTGCTTCTGGAGTTGAAGGGCATTTTTTATTGATATAATTATAAAAACAAAAAGACCGACTTGATCAGTCATTTTCCAGTAAAAAAAAAATACTTTTTCGGTCAAAAAATAACCATTCTTTGAAAAACAAAAGTAAAGAAAAAAGAATTTTTTTTTATAAACTTCATATTAAAATTTCCATTTATCTGCTATTTATAACTGCCTCGAAATCCAACTGAATAATAGTCCAATAGCCAAAATGGGAACTGCGGCGAAAATCTGTACGGAACCACATTTCAGGCCTAAAATTTGAACAAAAATCGTGCAATTTAATAACAATTTTGGTGGAAATTTCCGAAATTAGATGCGCTGCGGCTTACCTTCGTGACTTATCGATACCTTCACCTGATTCCAGGAGTCGCAAGCGCGTTCTGGAATGAAAATTGAAATTCGTCACTATCACTTTCGGCAGAAAATTTGCATTTTAGCACATTTCTTTCGCATTTATTACTGTTTTACCTGAACATCTTTCAGCGGCCGCTCCACTCGTTCGAACTTTGGTATTGATGTAAATCCATGGACAGCTGTTGTCGTTGTTGCAGATACTTCGGATTCTGTATTGCTTATACGGATCTAATATGCAAAACGGCACATTGGTTAGTCAGAAGTTCAAATAACGTCAGTTCAAAAGTGGATTTTCGAGACTCACCAGTGGTGGTAGTATCGAAACATTCCGACGTGGGAGCCTCGTAAGCGATCTTGCGGGTGACGCAAAATGTAGCCGAACCATACTTCGATTCAAACTATTTAAAATATTGAATAGATTATAACCAAAAATTGACAACAATAATTATTATTGAAGAGCTTTTTTCCATGTTAAATTCTTTAAAAAATATGATTTATCAATAACGGCTAAATATAAGACAATGGGGTTTGATTTTTCAGAAAGACAATTGAATTTACTAAAAAGTGTAGTATGATTATCCCGTTACATGCATTCTGAAATTAGATATTGATTTTTAAATTTGACAGTAATTTTTCACCCGATTGTACGCAGGTTTCTCCCCTCAAATAGGTCAGTTGGACTCGCCCGCGCTAAATACGCTTCATACCAACCTAACCTCCAAACGGGGGCCATTCAAAGCGATTTTTATTTTTATTTTCGGTACATTTTTTTCAAGAACGGCTAAACATCGAACAATGAGGTTACATTTATCTGATAAATAAATAAATTTACTAAAAAGTCGAGTATGAATTTTGCTATTATCTGCCCTGTGAGTTGTACAATCGGGTAAAATGTGGTGAAAAACTCAACAGTCAACTTTTAAATTCGATAACTAAATTCAGAATGCATGTAACGACAAAATCATGCTACACTTTCTAGTAAATTTAATAACCTTTCAGAAAAATCAAACCTCATCGTTCGCTGCTCAGCCATTATTGAGATCCGATCAATTTTTACAAAATTTCATGTTAATGTAAAAAAACATGGGGAAACTCAACCGTCCTATTTAAAATTAAATATCTAAAAATTCCGAATGCATGTAACAGGAAAATAATACTTGACTTTGTAGTAAATTTAATTAGCTTTCACACAAATTTAACCACATCGTTCTATGGTTAGAAATTACTGAAAAAAATGTACTGAAAGAAAAGGAATTTAACTGATCTATTAATGACACGGTTGCATATTCTATTACAAATATAATTACGTTCAAATATGCTTCGTCGCTCTCTGTCAGGTTAAATGTGTACGGACTGATTCCGATCCACTGGTACGTGTTTGGATAGATAAACGAATCGGCAATTAGTTGCTTTTCCGATTCTCGGTTCGGGTTTCTGCAGTCTCTGTACTCCAGGGTGGACGGCGCTATTGAATATATCACAAAAATGAATTCGGGTTTGCATCGGATTGGTTACCTGCTCCATTTCACGTAATTTTGAGCTACTTACCAGTGCACAAACGCTTCATGATTTGGTCCAAAGTGTAAGAGATCTGTTCACCGGGTTTCAAGAACACGTCGGCATCATTGAACACGAAGTTTCTTAAAGTGTCCTTGTTGGTACCGACGGCCAAAGCCGTAACCTCTATTATCAAAAATTAAATTTAAAAAAAAATTGAATATTTGTGGAAATATTGGACAAATAAATTCATGTTTTTATTATTTATGGATGTGTGGAATATTAATTATTACTGGGGAACCGCGCATATAAGACAAGGAAATGCGGCGCCATTTTACAACAGAAAAAGTAAGTAAAGATTTCTGAAAAAATATTTTTTTTACCTGGATGTTCTCTTCTTAGCTCTTTCATAGCGTTTTTCACATCATTGGAGTTTTGCACTGATGGTTGTAAGTATATGAATATGACTGCCTAAAATTTGAGAAAAAAAATTTAGGGGAAATATACTGATAAATGTGTGTGCAAAGTTTAATGCAGAAAAATAAGCAGATCAGCTGAATATTTTTTTTTGTTTTATGCAGAATTTTCATTGATATGATGCGTAGAAAATGTTCTGTGTAATAATGAAATTCTTTTGAAAAATTTTTTCGGTGGAAAAATATCTTTAGAATAAAATGATTTGGTAGATTTTAAAAATGAAGATAAAATTCGGCAGAACATATAATATACTATTTTTCAAAAATTATTATTATGCGTAATAATATAATGGATTTTTTTCCTGCAAAATTAAGTATGCGTAAAAAAATTTCAGTAAACTGTACTTTTTTCTGCAGAAAACTTGTTTTAGAAAAGCATACATTTTTCTGGAAAAAAATTACTTCAGAAAAGTAAAGATAATTCTGCAAATAAATGTTTTAGGAAAGAATACATTTTTTTGCAGAAAAAATGCTTCTGAAAAGCACAAATATCTTTCGGAGAAAAATTGTCTCAAAAAAGCATACATTCTTCTGGAGAAAAATTGCTTCAGAAAAGCATACATTTTTCTGCATAAAGTTTTAGAAAATAATAATTATTTTTTCTGCAAAGTAAGTTTTAGAAAAGAATAATTTTTCTGCACAAATAATTGCTTCAGAAAAGCATACATTTTTCTGCATAAAGTTTTGGAAAAGAATAATTATTTTTTCTGCAGAAAGTTTTAGAAAAGAATAATTTTTTACAGAATAAGTTTTAAAAAAAGAATAATTTTTATGCAGAAAAATGTTTCATAACAGAATAGATTTTTTGGCAGAAATTTTTAGAAAAGAATATATTTTGCTGCAGGAAAACTTTTCAGAAAAAGCTCTCGAAAGTTATTCAAATTTCAAAAAATGGCTAATAAATGCATTTTTGGAAATTACCTTTCCAGGAACTTTGGCCAGATTAGCATTTCGCTGCGCATTTCGGATGTTCCGGAATTTCTCCTGGACGAATCTGATAGTGTTCGGAGCGTCAATACTACCCGGATCTACAATTCCAAAAGCAAATTATTTTCAAGTTTTTCCATTTTTTTTACAAAAAAAATCAATATTTTTCTCTAAAATTTTGAAGTTTTTTTTTTACATATGGTATTTGACCACTGCAGTTGGCACCGGACATCACCACCATTCTGGTCGGCGGTCATGTAAGGTATCGGTTCTCTGTTCGAAGTTGAAAATGTGGCCACGGATATGTGACTTCCGTTCGGATACACTCCCATTCGCTGAATTAATTTTCTGAAAAAGAAAATTATAGAAAATTGGTAAATTTTTTTCCCCCGTAGGTACTTGTTTTGATGGATAGTCAGCAAGAAAAAATTCAACACTAAAGTTTTAACTAATGGATGACAAATATTTTGAAAAAAACTGTAGTTTTATGCTAAAATATTTAAAGAATTCAGGCATTTTTGTGATTCTGAAGAAAAAAAAGGAAGTTCTTACGCATTATGATATAAAAATTTACAGAAATACTGTCAAAATTCACAGGGAAACTGTCAAAATTTACAGAAAAACAGTCAAAATTTACAGAAAAGCTGTCAAACTTTACAGAAAAACTGTCACAACTTACAGAAAAACCGTCAAAATTTACAGAAAAACTGTCAAAATTTACAGAAAAACCATCAAAATTTACAGAAAAACTGTCAAAATTCACAGAAAAACTGTCAAAATTTACCATAACTGTCAAAAGTTACCATAACTGTCAAGAGTTACCATAACTGTCAAAAGTTATCATAACTGTCAAAATTTGCTGAAAAACTGTCCAAAATTTACAGAAAAACCATCAAAATTTACAGAAACTTGTCAATATTTACAGAAACTTGTCAAAATTTACAGAAAACTGCCAAATTTGCAGAAAAACTGTCAAAATTTAAAGCAAAAATGTCAAAATTTGCAGCAAACCTGTCAAAATTTACAGAAAAACTGCCAAAATTTACAGAAAAACTGTCAAAATTTACAAAAAAAAAAAAAACTCAAAATTTTTACAAAAAAAAAAACTGTTCAATTTTACAAAAGAACTCAAAATGTACAGAAAAGCTCAAAATTTACAGAAAAACTCAAAATTTACAGAAAAACTCAAAATTTACAGAAAAACTCAACATTTACAGAAAAACTCAACATTTACAGAAAAACTGTAGATTGCAACTGGAAAACTGCCATCTTTAACTTAAAAAAACTGCAGTTTTACATAATAATGTTGGACCAGATCAGTTACCCGATGAAATCCTTCTGTTCCTGAAAATTGGTACTTGCTGCGCTCACACTGACGTCCATGACCACAATGACGTCATTTTCAGTCAGACATGCTGTTTACCAAAAAAAAAAAATCAATATTAAAATATTTTATGTAATAATTTGTTTTTAATGGCTTTATAACACTTTTAAACTTACGCAAATCTTGTATGCTGTTATCACATGCGAACTGATTGGCTGAAATACAACAAAATATTAATCAACTTTTTTTTCTGTATATTTTCAAAATACTGTTAACGGATATTTTATAATAAATAACTTAATAAATGTGCCGCTGTAATACAATTTTTGGACTTTGCTTAAATTAAAAGCAGCAACGTGTGTTAGTGTTGAAATTTAATAAGTTTTCAAATTTACAAAATAAATCTCCACACGCTAGTAACAAATTATTTTGTAACATCTCAAATTTTACCATTCATATTTTATATTTTTGGGTAAATAAACACATTTTTTTGCATTATTTTTTTAAATTAAATATTATAGCCATATTTTTTTTTAAATTTTCGAGCAGATCAGCACGAAGTTTTGTGTATTTTTATTTAAAAATCTTGGGGCAGGAATAGCGATTTCCAGTTTTTTCAAAACAAATATCGTCGACGGAGATAACTGAAAAGCTGAGATCAATAATCATGAGTACATTGTTGATGGAAATGAAATATTTACATAAAATTGTAGCTTAAGTGTTGTTCTATCCACTAAATCAATAATAACTTGAGGTAAAATGGGAAAAAGTTCCTCATTTTGACCACTGAAAATATAAATGCCAGAATCTCTATGTGCATAATTTTAGGTACTAGGTACCCAAATTTGGGTAGAGGGTTAAGGTGAACTCAAAACAAGTAATTTCCTTCGAGGAAACCAAAATGTGAAGGTCCATACCAAAGCACAAATTTCTATCTTAAAAACTAAGTTTGGAATTTTAAAAAAAACTCCTTTTTATGCAATAAATCTGGATTTTCTCTAACTGCATTTGTCTCAAAACAAGAAATCTGGACTTATATGGGTTTTTGATCTCGTATCTTCAATTCTTTTTCTTTTAATGCATTTTTCTTAAAACAAGAAATCTGGTCTCATGTGATTTTTGATCTCACATCTTCAATTCCTAAGTCTCTAAATGCATTTTTCTCAAAGTAAGAAATCTGGTCTCATGTGATTTTTGATCTCACATCTTCAATTCCTAAGTCTCTAAATGCATTTTTCTCAAAATAAGAAATCTGGTCTCATGTGGATTTTGATCTAATATCTTCAATTCTTTCTACGCTATCTTTTTCTACAATTTTCCATAATATTTCTTTTAAATTGCTCAAAGATAAAATCTCTTCCGTAACTAATTTCTTAAGCTCCGCCATACTCACATTGGATGTAGGTTGACGAGAAATTCGCTATGGCCGAACTGATGGCAGTTCCCAGGTACGAGGATTCGCTCGGAAACTGCTGCTCGGGGCTCGACGTCGCCCCCTTGGCGATGTAAGCGGCGGCGAAGCCGATGGCACTGCTAGACAAGGCATTCATCACTTGCGCCTGCTGGTTGTTCCGGTCGCAGGCATTGCCGGAGCTCATCTGCAGTCCGCGGCCGTAGTAGCTCCTCAACACTTGGCTCAACAGCGGCCGAGTGGCGATTCCCGTCGCATAATAATTATTCTTCAGAAAATACCCGATAATCATCCCTGAAATTGCAAAATTTTGTAAAGTCAGGTACGTTCGTGCTAAATTTTGCTTTGTTTCTCTTACCGTCGAGGGCTCCGAGCAACTCCGCGGTTGTGGCCGCAGTCGTTTCGTTCGTTTGGAGAGCCAGTGTCGTCGGGCAAGTGGTGCCGTTCCAGACGCCGGTCGGACCGAAGACGGCGTGGTAGTTTTGGGGGTAAGAATACAGAACAGTGGACTGGGCAATTTCCCCTGAAAATTATCAAAATAAATTTTGAAAATATTATTTCAACATAATCCTGTTACGAGTAGAAAGGATGCTGAAAATTCCCGAACTCACCGGCCAAAGTGGCGCCACTTATCGGATCGACTTGCATGGTGCGAAAGGACTGGTCCACCCTGCTTATTTCGTTCTCGTACAGCAGGTCCTCTACGGTGAAGGTCCTGGTGACCGAACTGGCCGCAATTCCGGCCAGTAGTGGACCGCCAGAAAAAGTCCCGTATTTCCCGGCGTAAATGGCCCCGTTTTCTCGTGGGTAAAAGGCCAAGGTACTGTAACTTTTAAGTTGAAAATACACAAAACTGTCAGTCACATACAAGTATGACCAAGTTAGGCCCATTTAATTTTTCTGATGAAAAGTATTACTTTCTGGCTAATTATGCAAACACATGATTTCACAAAATTTTGGAAAAAAAAATAATAAAAACAACTTTCATAAAAGGACACTTAAGATAATAATCATTATGATTAATGTTTTTTTGGGTTTTTTTTCGAAATTACTCCAAATTCTGTTTATTAATTTAGACTTATTTTCTATCCGAATTTGTGAGTAGTGCCATGAAATTAAGTCTGCTTACTCGTATTGTGTTTGGTAACCATATGAAGTCATATTCACACCCGATGAGACCATGAAATGCAGGGCGCACTATTAAAATAAATAAATATAAATGAATAAAACTTTTTGCGAAATTTCCGTTGCATGAAACGACGGGTTTACTGCACACTTCACATCAAAATAATTGCAGATATATTCTGCGGAATACTGTGAAAAATTGACATTTTTCTGTAATTTTTTTGCAATTTGTTGCACTATTATCAGAAAAACTGCAGAAAATTTTTGAATTAATACAGCAAACCAGCTGACAAAATTGACTCCACTTCTCTTTTAATATCAGAAAAACTTTCACCAAATTAAATTTATTTTTTGAAAAAATTTTTGAAAAAAAAGAAACATGAAATAAGTTGAAAATCAATTCGTTGAAACCATATCAGTTGAAAATAAAGTTTAAATTTCTGATTTCCCTACCACAATCTAAACCTGTGTTAACTGTTACCTTTTCTCTATCGGTCAGGATATTTTCAGGAATTGACCCGTTCGAGAAATTTGGTAAGAGGGTGAAAACGATATCTTGCTTCTCGGCTTCATTAGTATCCACATTTTTCTGCTCTCGGTCTTTCACGTCTTTTACTCCATTGACCTGAAACCTAAATTCAAGAAGATATGAAAAGCAGAATGAACGAGAAGTACCTTATGAAGAAATAATTGTGATAATTTTAAGCAAAAAACATTAGTTTTTTCGGTCCAAATATCATAAGTTTTTCAAACATAATTGAAGTGCTGAGATCAAAAACCACACTAAGTACCGGTACTTAGTAATCAATTTTTGCAGTTTTTATTATATCCAAAACTTCAACATATTTTTCTATTTGTCTGGTAGCATGACTGAATCACTAATTGCGAAATTTTGCCAAATTTTCAATAGAAATAAAAAATGTCCGATAAAGTTAAAGTAACAATTCTAACTACAGTTTTATGCAAGTGTCTCATTTTCGACAGAAATGGACTCATGTGGTCTTCAATTATTGCGAATTCGGTTTTAAATCTATATTTTAGTTTCTAGATCACGATTTTGGAAACAATATGAATCCAGATTGGGGTTAACCTTATATGAGTTAAAAGTGTACATCCTGCTAAATTTAACCAAGGAAAATTTAACTGCGATCTTAATTTCAAAACCATAATTTAACAAAAAAAAATCACAATTTATGGCAATACAACGATTTTTGAGAAAATTGCACTTTAGGGAAAATCACAATTTTTGAAAAATCGCAATTTTGAGAAAATCACAATTTTGGAATAATTGAAATTTTTGGGAAAACTGCAAGTTTGGGAAAATCGCAATTTTGGGAAAATGTTAATTTTGGGACAGTCAGAAATTTTAGGACAATCAAAAATTTTGGGACAATCGAAAATTTTGGAAATCGCTATTTTTGTTTCGGGGAAGGATGTGAATCATAATTTTAAGAAACAGAATATTGGGAAACTAATTTCGAAAAACTCGCAATTTTGGGAAAATCGCAATTATGGGAAAAACGCAATTTCGAGAAAATAGCAATTTTGGGACAGTCCAAAATTTTATGACAATCGATAATTTTGGAAATTGCAATTTTTGGTTTAAAAAAAATTGCAATTTTGGGAAAACCGCAAATTTTGGGGGAACGGCAATTATGAGAAAATTAGCAATTTTGGGAAAACCGCAATTTTGGGTAAACTGCAATTATGGGAAAACCGCAATTTTGGGAAAACCGCAATTATGGGAAAACCGCAATTTTGGGGGAACGGCAATTATGAGAAAATTAGCAATTTTGGGAAAACCGCAATTTTGGGTAAACTGCAATTTTGGGAAAACCGCAATTTTGGGTAAACTGTAATTTTTGAAAATTCGAAAAATTTGGGAAAAACGTAAATTAGGGAAAACTGCAATTTTGGGAAAATCGTAATTTCGTTTTTTGTCTCAAAACGGTAATTCGAAAATCACAATTTGGACAACATCATGACTCTTTATAAAATAGAATTTAAGTCTCAAAACCACAATTCTAAAAATACCACCATTTCTGGTCTCAAAATCAGAATTTTTGTAACATCACAATAATTCAAAAACACACCATGACGGCAATATACAAATTTTGAGTCAAAGTTTCCAAAATCATGATTACTGCTTGAAAACTCACAAATTTTGCAAAATAATTGTGATAGCCATCTTGACCATTTGCCGATTCGGCACTGCTTACCTCCTCAAGATTGCACTGGCCAACGTGGAAGCGTCGAGGACACCTGCGCCCGAAGAATACTGACCCGAGTTAATAATCGTATTCTCGATTTTCTCCACAATGTAAATCAAGTTATCTAAACTATTGGGTAGTCGATTCGATGGCCAGTAGTTAGTCCCCGTGTAACAACTCACTAACGACTGTGGAACTACCGTGCTCACTGCCGCGTATCCACCAGTTCCTTGAAAAAAACAAAACAATCCTATGATTACAATTGGTTTCCCACAGAAATTATATTTTCAAATTCCCTGACTTTTCAAAGAACATTGCTTTATATTTCCCTGACCTCTCAACTATATTCGTAGAAAATTTTGAATAAATGGAAAAGAATGAGAGCATGAAAAAACTTGATTTTTGTCGGCAATTTTGACGATTTTGTCAACAAATTTTGGAAAATCTATCTGAGATTTTGACAATTTGTCGGAGATTTTGACAATTTGTCGGAGATTTTGACAATTTGTCGGAGATTTTGACAGTTTGTCGGAGATTTTGACAATTTGTTGGAGATTTTGACAATTTGTCGGAGATTTTCACAAATTTGCCTATAAATTTTGTTCAATATATGAGATTTTAACAATTTTAAATTGTAATTAAATGTTGCCAGTATGTCGCCGTAGGTAGATTTTTAATGTTTCCCTCCCTGTTATAAATTGTTGGAATTTCACCTGCAATTTTTGACACTTTTGCCTGCGAATTTGGACACTTTTCTCTGGAAATTTGGACACTTTTCTTTGGAAATTTGGACACTTTTCTTTGGAAATTTGGACACTTTTCTTTGGAAATTTGGACAATTTCATTTGCAAATTTGCACACTTTTGTCAAAAAATCTGGACAATTTTACCTGCAAATTTCAACAACTTTGTCTGCAAATTTCAACAACTTGTCTGCACATTTAAATATTTGTCTGCAAATATAAACATTTGAATGCCAATTTGGACAATTTTGTCTGCAAATTTGCACACTTTTGTCTGCAAATCTGGACAATATTGCCTGCAAATTTTAACAGTTTGCCTGCAAATCCGGACAATTTTGTCGCAAATTTGCACACTTTTGTCTTCAAATCTGGACAATTTTGCCTGCAAATGTTAAGGGGGCTGTCCACACTATCAACAAAATGCATGCTCCTATGGGAATCTCCATGTTAACTAACGGTACATATTA
>JAQIXP010003638.1:0-12701 GCA_034700285.1 Proteroiulus fuscus
CCAACTTAGTTCGCTGGCTAACGGCTACAATTTGATTGAAGAAAAAAAAAGCAGCAGGCATTGAACTCGGGGTAAAAAATTCATATTTGGGAGCATTCTTAGAGAAAATATACGAATTAGACAAAAATAGTTTCATTTGTAATTTTCTCAAAAAAGGAAAAAAAAAATATCCCGTCTTTGTCTCTCCTTACATGGAAACCGATGTAAGAAATGTTGACTGTTATTCCGTGTAGTAGTAATAATAATAATAATGTATTTACGTAATGTATGCACGAATTTGTATATAATATATAACTCGTCTAATTTGCATATACCACATGTATTTTTCATTCCTTCACATAAGCCTGTGCAAAATAAATTTTAAAAACAATTATGCCTAAATTCTTTGAGGAGAAAAATGCAAATCTAAATAAACCTAACTTGCTACGCTTGACCGGTACCGGATGGCATTCTCAAAATGTTATACATTCCAGAATATAGCCCTACACGTCGCTCCCTTTAATGGTGGAAAAGTCTCACTTCATGGCAACTGAGTTTAAATACAAGCAAAGAAAAATTAATTAGAGAATGGAAATTCCCTCGTGAATCAGACTTGCCATTAGGAAAATATGCTTTGGTGCAGTGAAAAATCTATTTTTTGTTAATACTATGTTGTTCCATCTAGTGGTAATTTTAATAAATATTATCATTTTTGTCTACCATCAGTGTGCCGATGCAGCAAACAAGTGCTTATTGGTCCTTTAAAGGGATCCTCCGTTAGATAACGGCATAACTATCAATCTTAGAAATCCAGTTCAAAATAAGATTCCATAAATTCACCAAATGACTATTGCATAGAAATAAAGTGATGCCAAAATTAACATTTATTTAACGGGCAATGCATCTAAGGCGACCTTAAGGGGGCTGTCCACACTTTTGAGAGCATGCATGCTCCTATGGGAATTTCCATGTTAAATAAAAAGTTACAATTTCTCAATAATGGCTAATCATAAATTGACGGGGTTTGATTTTTATAAAAGACAATTAAGTTTACTAAAACTTGATGCATTCTTTTTTTGTTTATCTGCCCCGTGAGCCGTACAATTGGGCAAAATGTGGCAATAAACTAGACGGTAAACTTTGAAATTCGATAAATAAATATAAAATGCACGTAATAACGAAATTGAACTTAAACATTTTGTGGTAAATTAAATTAGCTTTCCAAAAAATCAAACCCCATCGTTATCCGCTCGGCCGATATCGAGATCCGTTCAATTTTGGAAAAAATTTCGCTTCTACGTAAAATAGCATGGGAAAACGGAACGGTCGACTTTGAAAATCGATAACTACATTCGGAATGCACGTGACGTCATAATCATACTCCAGTTTTTAGTAAATTCAATAATCTTTGAAAAAAATCAAACCCCATCGTTGAACTTTTACTCGTTCTTGAGTTAGAACAGTTTGAAGAAAACGAATTTAACATTGAAATCCCCATAGGCCCATTCTGTTACAAATGTGGACAGCCCCCTTAAGTCACATTTTCACTCCTTTTATGAACATTAAGCTCTCATAAATATTGTACAAAAATGTCAAGCCATCATCACTGAATTGCAAAAATAAATTATTCTACTATTCTTGTCATTTCCTTGTTTTAGTTTTTCTTTTAACATTATGTATCTTCATTATATTTAAATGCATACTACTATACTCTCTTTTAATTTAATCTATACTATTATTATTTGCATCCTAAAAAGCTATTGGTAAGTGTGATTAACCATTAACCATATTTAATGGAACCCATTATGCAATGACCACAGCAGACTGCATTATGCATTAATAAATTGCAATTAAAAGTCCAAAAAGCACATGTTCCTTAAATTTCCAAAAGAGTCATATAATCCTAAGTCCTATCATAAAAAGTATTATAAACACTATAGAAATTCCAATAAAAAATCTAAGGTGTGTATCAGAACATCAGTCTCTTTGTGGATTCAGAACTCAAGTTTGAGTTTAAATCTATAACTCGATTGATTAGCAATTTTATTAGTGATTTGTGTTAGTAAGAAAATTCAACATGGAGTCAGTAGCTGCTTAGTAGAGACCTGTGTTCTATTTCATCAAGACTCTAGAGTCTAAAATCCTGAATTTCAATGCAGAATAAAAAAACCCAAATATTTTCATGGACCAAAACCAACAAAAATGGCTCCATGGAGCACTCACAATCCTTAAAATCCTATCCCATGAAAGATTCTGGATTTTGGATTAGGGAATATATGATCACTACGATGGAACCAAATTTTTAGAATGCTGGATTGAGTCTGAGGATTTTAGATTCTAGAGTCTTGATGAAATAGACCTGGTATGTCTTATATGAGGTTGGCCTTTCCAGATTAGCTTTCACTACACGAATTCCAATGTTTATTTTGTTTTTAAATTTAGGATTAATGTACAATACTTATTATCAATTTAGCTATTTTTAATACAAAGCATGTACAGAGTCATATTGCTCACTATAGTGGTATCTGGTGAGTTCATGTATTACTATTTTCCAACTCTTTTTTGAAACTTTCTTTTATTTCACTGGTTTTAAACCAACTAAGCATGAGATTTGTAAAAAAAATATAATGACTTAGGACCAGTTTCTCCAACAAGAGTTAAAATTTAATTAACGTTAATCTAAGATTTTCTCTACATTCCTGAATTTTCATTGGCCCAAATCAGTCACATGTTCGTGATAATCCAAGATTAAAACTTAAATGTTGTTGGAGAAACTGGCCCTTAATGGTAAGTTTGACTAAAGTTTTAATTTCAAATCTAGTACTAACTTTTCTTTGCCTTTATCTTAGAAATAATCTACTATGGTACAGGCAATTAATGAAATTGATCGAAATTACAATGTTCAAGTAAGTCATTATATAAGACATTAGGATTTTGATTGTTCCAGGCCATTATGGCATAAAGAAATTAAGGGCATTGTGATAGTAATTTTATAAGCAATATGCATTTACCAAAATTAGTGCTCTTGCTAAAATATACTAGGAAGTAAACTGTCAAATTGAAAACTTCCATTTTTTGTTCTGTTTCATCAAAAAACAATAGCTTAATTGCTAATTATTAATTGAATTTATGGATAACAGAAATGTATATAAAGTTTGATCAAGTTTTCATATTTTACCATTATCAATTATATCAGTGTTCAGTAATTATCAAAATGGAAACTATTGCAGATATCTTAAAACCCTATTTTTACTTCTTTTATTTGCTAGGAATTGATGTCTTTCCGAAAAACATGAAATTGAAATCAAGGGCCAAGTTTGTGCATGAAATTGCTAAATATTTCAACGCAAATCGATGAAAAATACTTGTTTTATGCATATTGGTTTATTGCAGAAGTATTTACCAAGTTATGTCAACTTATGCTTTGTATTGCATTCTTGAAATGCAAGCAATCAGCATTACAAGATTTTTATTTACATTTGCAAACAATTCAAAAAACATGTCAGAATGCAGAAAATTATCAAGAATCTCAAGTTTTTTCTTCAAAACAGCTGTAATTCTAGCAATAATAATATCTTTTCTTGTAATTGCTGTAATGACTTTTGGCAACATTATTCCATACTATGAAAATATATCACCATTATATGGAACTGAATATTGGTTAAACTTAGTCAAGGCTATCATAGCTACTATTGATTTCATCTATGCAACTGCCCTGGTAAATATTTCTGGGACTCGTATTGGATTTGTTGTTATCAAACAGATCCATCTTAAACAAATAATTCAAATTCAAAATTATGAAAAAGGGGATATTTCAAAATAGTTTAATTCTGTGGTTCAGTCCTTAAATAGAACACAAGAAACCATTGGGAAAGTAGTATGAATTCAGTATTTTTCACAATTATCATCAATGGTATGACATTTTCAATAGGATCACAAGAAATCAATTTCTTAGTTCTATTTTCAATAAATTGTATTTGTTGGAAATATTTTCACATCTTGCCTTTTTTATTGGACTGTTTTTAACACTTGTCAAATCAACGAAATGGTAAGTATTGTACAATAGTAGAATTATTGTCTCATTTAACATAAGTAGCGAATAAGCCAATTTGTTAAAAATGAGATAAATGTACCATTGCGATCATGGAAGTGTTCTTAATGAACCTAAAGTTACAGAAATTAATTTCACCAATATTATTGTTAAAGTTACAGAAGTGACGAGTAGCGAATATCCAACAAGGTATTATTCCTAAAAGTTACAAGTAGCGAATGGTACATTCGCTAGTTCACCTTTGAAAAAGTACTCGCGACATGGATTTATATTAAAATTCAAGTAGCGAATGTGACATTCTTGCATTCTTTTTATTCAATAGGTAAACTAATGGATGTGCACATGCTCTACCTCATACTTAATTTATTTTGCTTTACTGCAAAATTAATAAGTCATACTAGCGAATTTGCATTTTAAGCCTTTTATTTCTCAAATTACTTAATTAATTTACTAATTTAATCATTTAACAAAAATTAGCCCATTTCCTATAAACTATATCAAATTGTTTTATCTGTTCACCAAACTTCAGTCTTTTAACATTGTTTATTTAAAAAAAAATTATACAGTTTTTCCATAAAAAAGCTATTATCTCAAAAGCAACTTTTGGCTTATTCGTCACTTCTGAATTAAGCCACCAAATTGTAATACAAAACTAATGCTGGCTATTTGTTTATTTTGATTAGCGGAAAGCACAAATGAAAATTCTGAAGAAAGCTTTAGTTAACAATTTCTGAAATTCCGACAATCCGGATAAACTTTTGGTAGCTTAAACTATTTTAATACAATTTAATAGTTCAAGCATAGTGAATAAATAACTTTCAGAAACTATGTAATAACAAGTACAATCGATTTGAAAACATTTTCAACTTAAGGGAATGCTATCTGGCAGCAGATTAAAACTGATTCTAACAACTCAGTTTCCAATGCCAGAGTAGACTATAGTACTTTGATGTAAACATCACTTACTGTTTTTAATAAATATTCACAACTGTAATAATGGTATCAAGAATTAGTAAAAATGTAAAATGTATACTGTAAAATTTTTGTAAATGCCTGAAATTTTTGCCATATGTCTAAAATATTTTGTGTAAAATGCCATGTTGGTAATTATGTAAATTATTGCATTAATATCATCGTGGTACATAAGAATTTTAAATGCTTTCTTTATACTTTGCCTCATTTCGAATATTCTGAAACTTGGATATGGATATTTCAAAATGGTATAAATTGGCTAAATTTTATTGTTTAAGTCAAACTTATAAGTTTTATTTGTTCTTATGAGTTAAACTATTCAATTATCACTGGGCCTTACTAAAATTAATGATATAACCAGTACAAAATTGGTGCAAAAACAATATTACCCTAACCTTGGCATATTTTGGTCAACAAAAGTAGGTCATAGTACTATGACCGAATATAATTTTAAGAAATTGATTTCCAATTGGTAGTTGACATGAAAAGAGGAATATTTAAACAATATTTATGTATACCATACAATACTTTATGGATTTAAGTGCACTTAGCATAAAGGTCTTTAACACGAAGAGCCAGGTCATGGAAACATTTTTCATCCAAAGTAGAAATTTTCCAATATTCTCAATAATGGAATATAAAAACTTGCTAAATACAATTAAATTGTCACAGCTTTCTCATTCTGAGTTCAGACT
This sequence comes from Proteroiulus fuscus, assembly GCA_034700285.1. Lineage (NCBI taxonomy): Eukaryota > Metazoa > Arthropoda > Diplopoda > Julida > Blaniulidae > Proteroiulus > Proteroiulus fuscus. The sequence goes on from JAQIXP010003638.1 coordinate 5,698, forward strand.
GTTTTACTCTTAAATTTCACAACAAAATTAACTTACAAATATCTTACTAACACTAGTTTGAGCAATGGGAAATTGGACTGATATTTTAAAACCATACTACTACTTCTTTTACTTGGTAGGAATTGATGCATTTCCAAAAGAGGCTGTAAACCCTACAATTATTCATAATCAATTTAAATCAGTCCCCTGGTTTTCTCAAGAATGTGCTGAATATAAAGAACAAAATCCCAGGGAGCTTATAAACTACTGGGAAAACCCCACACCCGAGAACAGACTTGCATATCAAAAAGTAAAGAAAGAATTTGGAATTACATGCAAAATCACTAAAGAAAAGTACTTAATCCAATGGGCAGAATTCCTTTCTCACACAGGCAAACAAAATGATTTTTAGAAAACTTTAGGAAAAATAAACTATGAATTTCAACCACAAAGTAATAACATCAAAGTAACTGATTGGGATGCCTATTAGAAGAAGTATCGATCAAAAAAGATACCGTTAGGCACTCAAAAAGCGAAATGCTATGAGAACTAACCCAACAATATACTCAGATGAAATCTCAACAGAAGAAATATTGATGGCCATTAGCCAACTTACAAAAAAAGCCCTGGGAAAGACAACATCATACCCGAAATGCTAAAATCAAGAAACCCAGCCTTTATTAAAATTATTCACAAACTATTCAACACATGTTGGAATTCCCACACTTTCCCAAAACTCTGGCAAGAAGTGTTAATAGGACCCATCTTTAAATCTGGGAACAAATCTAACACCACTAATTATCGTCCAAACTCGCTAATCTCTTCAATAGCTAAATTATACATGAAAATTATACAAACAAGACTGGCGAATTGGGCTGAAACTAATAATGTCTTGCCATCAACTCAGACTGCTTTTGAAAAGGGATGGGCTGTACAGATAAACTTTATTTACTCCAATCAGTTATAGCCAGACAATTTAAATCTAAAGATAAATGTTTGCTGACTTGCAAAAAGCCTTTGATACGGTGGACCATTACCTGTTATGGGAAAAACTGGATGCACTCAAAATACCAACAAAAATGTTGATTAATATTAAGGCCTTTTATTCCAATCTTACCCTCCAGACAAAAACACCAGAAGGACTATCAACTCCTCAAAGAATAACTTGAGGAGTTCTGCAAGGAGATCCCCTAAGTCCAATTCTCTTTATCTTATTCCTTGCAGATCTCCAAGAGTACCTTCCCAACAAGAATGGCATCAACTCCAGTACACAATACTTAAGCAACTACTTTTTGCAGATGATCTGGCCATCCTTTCACCAACTTCTAGGCAGTTAAATAATACGCTATTAGAGCTAAAGCTCTACCTGAGTCTCAATAACCTTACACTTAACATTAAAAAATCTACGGTGGTAAACTTTTCCAAAAGAAAAGAGAAATTCACATAAATTGCAGATCAATTGGGAAAATTCTCCCCTTTAAATAGTTTCAGATTGGAAATACTTAGGTATCACCTTTAATAGACTTTCACAATTTGATAACCACATACAAAAGATCAAATCTTCCCCAAATAATAAGCAGGAATACCTAATTGGATTTTTAGCCAGGAAAAAGGTAAATAACTTCCTCATTCATACAAAGCTATTCAAAGCCTTAATAATACCATGTGCAACATATGCATCCCCTGTATGGGCATGGAAAAATTCCAAAACCCTCAAATCTATCCAGAATCAGTTCTATAAGCGATTACTGCTCCTTCATAGGAAAGTTCCAGCTTACATTCTATATAATGAACTAGGGTTACAACCAATTAAAAACAATTCATATAGTAGTAACCTTTAACTATTGCAAGAAACTTGTCGATACAAAGGTTCCTATGCATGCAGCCAATGAATTTAATTACTGGCTGGAATGAATCACTGACAAAGATAACCTCCTATTTGAATTTTCGACATTAATTCTGCCAATCCTATCATCAACACTAAACAAACCTCTAATCAATATTACCTCTGAAGAAATAACCATATTAAAGCAATCAACACTTGAAAAGGAGAGACAAAAACTACTCCGAGAAATCCAAAACTCGATATTACACTCATGGTATAATAACCACTACCAACTATTTGGTCCTGCCGACATTAAACTAAAAAAATATTTCCAGCTTAGAATTCCATGGATTATAAAGCAATTTATATCCCAGCTAAGAATCCAACCAAACAACTTATTCGTAAAAGGTCACCCAATAGATCTTGATCCTACTCAGCCTTGTCAGATGTGCAAGACACAAAACCAATCTTGGTTTCACATGGTAAAAAATATTTCAAAAATACAAAACACACTTAGAACCACCAATAATTTTCCAAGCCTATAAACCATCCTGATGAGTTCTTCACAAAGCTTTTGATAAACCCTTAAGAAAGTCATAGCTGGTTCCTCTTCAAAATTATTTGTTTGCTAATAAAACATGTATACCCTACACAAATCCCAGAAAGGCAGCAATAATACATTAAAAACCAGCAGAATGTTAACTAATGTAACTAACAAACTAACGATTATTTTATAAATTTTTGCATGCAGGCAAATGTCCTGATGTTTTAGAATAGAATAGAAATTGGCTAAATTTTGTTGTTTAAGTCAAACCTATAAGTTTTATATGTTTTTTTTAGTTTAACTATTCAATTATCACCAGACCTTATTAAAATTAATGATAACCAGTACAAAATTGGTGCATAAACAAAATTAACCTAACCTTGGCATATTTTGGTCAAGAAAAGTAGGTCTTAGTACTATGACTGAATAAAATTTTAAGAAATTGATTTCCAATTGGTAGTTGTCATGAAAAAATGAATATTTAAACAACAATATTTAGGTATACCATACAATACTTTATGGATTTAAGTGCACTTAGCATAAAGGTCTTTAACACGAAGAGCCAGGTCATGGAAACATTTTTCATCCAAATTAGAAATTTTCCAATATTCTCAATAATTGAATATAAAAACTGGCTAAACACAATTAAATTTTCACAGCTTTCTCATTCTGAGTTCAGACTGTTTTACTCTTAAAAAAATTCACAACAAAATTAACTTACAAATATCTAACTAACACCAGTTTGAGCAATGGGAAATTTGACTGATATCTTAAAACTATACTACTACTTCTTTTACTTGGTAGGAATTGATGCATTTCCAAAAGAGGCTGAAAACAAATTATATTCATGGTCAAAGTTTGTACATAAATGTGCTAATGCTTTAAATATACTACTTGGTTTATATATCTTATCTGTGTTTTACACCTTCACTGTAGAAAGTGAAGCATCAAAACAAGAATATTGGATAATTGATGGATTGCTTTTGAACTTAATACTAGCTCTGATCAGCATTACACTTGTTAAATTTAAGCAAAAAAACCTTCAAAATCTGTACACGTGCTGTGAAAATATTTCAATACATTCTAAGAGAAAATATCATAGCTTATTATCCTTTTCCCATATTTACTTTAAAACATCAATGGTTGCAACATTTATTATTAACTTTGACCTAATAATATTTGTAATCATTCTGCTGGATATACCAACTAATTTATTTCCATTTCTTATCATATTCATTACTATTGGATTTGCAATTTGTCTAATCTATATGATGATACTTGCAAATTTTGCCATTGTTTGTATTGGATTTGTCCTCACCATTCAAATTTATCTCAAACAAATCTTTCAAACTCAAGATTGTAAAAATAGCAATATTACAACATTATTTCATAGTGTTGCTAACACTCATATACAAGTGAATAGCTTCATTGAAAAAATTGATTCTATTTTTTCAACCACACTTCTAGTGACATTTATTTTGACAATTACTATAAATAGCATAACATTTATGCTTATGATTAAGTCACCATTAACGATTTTTATGGTTTTACTTAACCTACAAACTGCTGGATCGTTTTTAGCATTTTGTGTTTTATTAATAACATTTATATTTTCTTGTCAAATTAATAAAGAGGTGAGGCATTATATAATGCATCCTTTTACTTACATCAATTCCATAACTTGAATTTGGATTGATACTATTTCTTTAACAAGATGGAATCACAGTTTAATGTTTTACGGAAGGCACTGGTCAAGGATTTCGTGAAGCAAAAATCAAATATGGGAAACATTTTGGTAATTTGATAATCCTTAATATTATTTAATTTTGTTAATAATAATATTTAAAAATTACAAATAATTAAATTTAATTTACAGGTATAGAGTTTACTATATAATTACTATGATATTTGAATCTCATGGTTATATTTAAATTTACAGGAGCAAGTCAACAACTTGATATACCTTTCATCGTCAAGTATACTAAGATCTAAATTCACTCTTGGTGGACTTGTTGAAATTGATGAAACTATCATGTTGGAAGTTAGTATTAAAAATCCACCATCATTGTAGAAATGGCAAAAATAGATAACACTTACTTTTTTTCCCTTTTTCTCGTTTTTAGCTAATGCTAATGATATGGAATATGATAGATTTAGTGTATACAACAATGCATTTGTAAAATTACAACAATTAAACTGTCGTACATGAAAAGTAAACTTTGAAATTTAATGTTAGCCAAAACATGCATGGCACAAATCCAAAATACAAAAATTAAAAATGCAAAAAATGCCTTTGCACAATCTCTGTAGTCTGATGTTATGTTTAATTAAATTATTGTATCTATTATGTATACTTGTTTAAAACCATGTACATAGCTAAATAAAAATATTGTGCAGTTATTTAAAAGCCTAATTTTGAATTATCACCAACATTAACTGCTAATTTAATCTTATGTTTGGTATTGAACTTTTACACATGATTATATATTTGCTCATTTCTTTGCAGGAATTTTTCCGGTAAAATTATCTATGCCTCAAGGTCAGGCTGGAACAGTCTAGAAAAAGTGTTTTTCTGTTATGTTGACACAAAAACAAATTAAAAGTGAATGCTGACTTAATTCAGTTGATCTTATTTACCTACAATCTAAAGGAAATACTCATCAGCTTTAGTAATCTAAATCCCAAGGAGTTTCACAAAGCACACAACAATTTAGGGATATGCAAAACTATGCATTTCTTTATTTAGCTTGAGATGCCATGTTTGGCATCATGAATCTAGTGAATCTCGTATATACTATGTAATATTATAGTCCTGTCAAATTTTATGCAATTTGCATAAAATTTATAATCATTCATATCTATCAAACAAATGGTTCAACTACTAGGATGTTAAAAAAGGTGTTACTTCAGAAACATTAAATTTTGTGATCATGTCTCAAAAGTTAAGACAAGAAGCAACTGAGATTGTGGATTCAGTGACCTCAATGATTCGTGTGAAATTAATATTTTTCATAATTATTATCAATGGTATGACATTTTCAGAGCACTTCCTTACGTAAACTTTTATTACATTCAACTCAATTCAACGCAGTGCCCTACAATCAGTATATCATGATGCCATTTGGTAAAGGGTTATCCCACAATCAGGTAGGTACTCCCACTTCTAAGTGGTTAAATTCAGAATCCCTTTTGCCAGAATCACGACAGTCAATATTCCAGAATCCTGACAAGCTAAAATCCCAACTATCCCAAAATCCTGACAGCTTACTTTCCTAAAATGTAGCTACAAATTACAATCCCAAAAGTAAATTGTGCATTACAATAACCAATAAAAAATGATATGAATATATTGAAAATTTAAAGTCAAACTATGGCTGAACTCAAAAAAATTAATCAATTATTGAAAATTGTAATCCATTGCAGATAGATTCTGATGAGAAAATCAATTTATAAAAAATTCTTCCCTGTAATTGCTAACAGTCCTTCACTGTAATTAAAATTTATTATTTCAAGGTAAGATGTATTTAAAAATTTTTATGACAATTTTTATTATCAAATTTTAAGTAGTATTTATAAAAGTTCATTTCTTATTGGTTATTGTAATGTACAATTGTCATGCAAAGGAGTTTTTGATCATATCATTATGACAGTATAAAATAAAAACTGTCATGCCATTGCTATATTACTATGAATCACTGTATTGTTCGGTAAACAAAATGGTCACACTGAAAATAGATTTCTATTTATATGCAAAAAATTAAATCGTTACTTTTATTTGTATATTTAAGATTTAATGAGTTCATCCGGATTGAAATGCCTCTCAACTATAGGGCCAAAGAAAGCAAACAAAAAAAGACATCAAGAAGAAAAATGGAAAGTAAAAGATGTTAGCATTGAAATTGGAAATGTATTATGTTCATAAGAATCATGGATAGGGTTTTCTACAAATTATGAAAAGCAGTAATACAAAACTATGAGAGTATTACACCTAAACTTTGCGCATTTTGATTAACTAAAATATGCCTACACTAACTGGATAACATGAATAGATTTCCAATTGGGAAGCTTTGCTGAAGATTTGAACAGCAATTTTTAAGCAAACATATATTTATTGATTTATATGAACTACGCACAAATTTAAAGTGAAAGGCTTTTCATCCTTTTCCTCCAAAGTAAACACTTTTACATAATGTTGGTAGAAATGGCTAGCAGTTCAATAATTGGACTTGAAATCGTGCAAAGTAGAAGAAAACTGTTATATCAGTCACATTCTGAATCATAACTGCCTCACACTTAAAATAGTTTGCAACAAAATTATTTTTTAAATATTGGAATAACAGCAGAAGTTTAAACGATGGGAAATTTGGCTAATATTGTAAAACCATATTATTACTTCTTTTACTTGATAGGAATTGATGCATTTCCAAGAGTGGCTGAAAATCAATTATGTTTATGTTCAAAGTTTATACATAAAGGTGCTAAAGCTTTTAATATACTTCTTGGTTTATATATCTTACCTGTGTTTTACACCTTCATTGTAGAAAGTGAAGCATCAAAACAAGAAGAATATTGGATGATCGATGGATTGCTTTTGAACTTAATACTAGCTCTGATCAGCATTACACTTGTTAAATTTAAGCAAAAAAACCTTCAAAA
>JAQIXP010003639.1:0-12699 GCA_034700285.1 Proteroiulus fuscus
CAGTTTGAAGAAAACGAATTTAACATTGAAATCCCCATAGGCCCACGCTGTTAAAAGTGTGGACAGCCCCCTTAATTCAAAAACGTCATTGTAGGGTTCATACCTCATGGCAAATCAGGGAATGTGGAATGCTAAATTAAAAGAGAAAGTTCCACTTTGAAAGTTCAAAGTGGGTTGTGGGAGATTTGGTCTCAAATGTTTATATGAGGAAGTAATATTTTAGCTCCCTGTATACTTTTGTGGCTTTGTTTGTGTGACTGACAATTACTGACATTGCGTATGGCTATTCTTTCTTTTGTCAATGGTCAGCTTGCTTGTGCTATAGCCGCAGTTAATTTTCACGAATGGGTGAACTGGAAATCAAGTCCGATTTATTTCACACATTTATTTTTTGTCTATACTGAACTTTTTCTGTTTTTGCATCTTCCAAAAGTAAACTTGCTGACTTCCATCAAAGGGATGAATATGTTCTTTTGCTCTCTCTTTTCTTTTCTTTTTTTCTGAGTAAAAAAAGATAGAGGAAATTCAAAAATATCATTAGAATTCGGAGAAGTCCGAGTGCCTGGAGATAAAGTAGAGTCATTTCCCTTTTTTTTCTAATATGTCGTAACTGTTAAGTGCGCTTGGATGCACTTTTAGAATTAAGAATTTGAGATTTATATTTGAACCATCAATCACTGAGAAAATCAACCGAAAAGATTTTCGACTCGTTTATCAAGTGAACAAAATGGTTTGGTTTGTGTAGTAATTATAGAATGAGCAAACTTAGTAGAATGTAGGCCTATACAGGTTGTACATATATATGTATGCTATACAGCCTGGAGAGTCCGGCTTTAACAGAAAAGCTGAAATACCAAGGTTTTGTGACAAAGTTTATATCATATCGTCAAGGGTGTATCGGTTCTTATATTTATGATAACATTCAGGTAAAATGATATAGTTTGACTTTTTTAAAAAAAATATTCAGTAGGCCCCTATATAAAATTTCCAGTGTTTTTTTTTGGATGCAAAGCTTTCAAAATGGCCAAAAGGTGTTGTTTTGAATGGTCAATAAAATTTTTCTTAACATTCTGGGGAAATCCATAAGAGGTTAGGCCACGTATAATCATGGCCTAACCTTACAGATTTCTCCATGGTGCCAAGAATAAATCGTCTTGATCACTTAAAGCCCCACCTTCCGGCCATCTTGAAAACTTTGGTCTATGGATTTAGAGCAAAATTTTAGAGGGACTTGCTCCTCATTGCCTGATTTTTGAGCCTCCCATTAAAAATGCATTATGTATCATATATGTGGCGCTTTATGTGGACAAGCATTGTTTACGTGCAGGTGCAAATCGAAATGCATGTGCTTCCTATATAGATGCATGCGCATACAATTTGCACGTGCTGCGTTTTTCTGTGTTCTTTATTTTAAATTCTAATTGATTTGACTTTTTAATATAAAATTGAAAAATAAAATCGTCTTTGTTGGCGATAAATGTGCTTGAAAATGCAGTTTATAAAAGGTAGTAAGGACTTTTATCTTTATTTATTCCTATCTTCGATATTGTTTCTCAGTACGTTTTGCAAGTTTCTTGATTATAATCTAAACATGGAGTTGGAAGATTACATTCCAATCCGACTGCCTTCATTGCAAGACGTTCAAGTGCCTCAACGGTTGTTGTTTAGAGCTAACGGTTATTTATTCAACGTGACATTAAGACCAACGTTAAATTGTGATTACGAAAACGTGTGTGCTAAGGAGAGTTATGGGCCTAACGAGACGAAACGACGTTGCTACATCGGTACTGTGAATGGACATCCACGAAGTAGGCTTACTGGAATATCAGAAGGCGGAATTTTCAACGGATATTTCCTCATAAATGACACGAGATTTTACATTAGGCCTAATGTTGTCCATTCGTTTGAGGGAAAACATTCCTACGCTGCAGTCCTGCTCAAGTTACCTAGTTCATCTGCACGATTGGTGCCATATTGTTTTTGGCCTGTAAGAGGTAATGCTCGGTTAAAGAAAAGAGATTTGCGACTCGAGGAAGATGCTCTTCCACTGGCTAATGCTACGTCCAAGGCTAATGCTACATCCAAGGTTAATGCTACTTCGGCTCATGTTCTCGGTAAGAAAACCCTCGAAGGCATAAGTCAAACCACAGTAGAACCAGCTGCAAGCAAAGTGAACATTTCAGAAGCATCCCTCCTTTTAAAGAGATTGGACTCTGGCAGAGTCAATGCGATAACTTCAGGTGTTCAATCTCTCACCAAAAGACTTATCTTCATGTTTTTCACGCTTTTGTCAACGTTGGCTTCCCGAGCTGCGGATTTATTCTTCGATTTATTGAAGAGTACCTTATCTCTGTCCTCATCCGTGTCCATCGCACCCAGACCTAGAATGGACCATTTTCCTGCTGGACTAATGCCTAGGTCTATGTATCTTGATAACCCAATGGCCGGTACCTCGCAAATCAGGCAACCCATGAATCTTCTCACGATTGTATTTCTTGCATTTCTTGCAACTTACATATTTGAGAATAAGTAAGCGTAGTTGAGGGGCTATGGAATTTTATTCTGTTTGCACCTGTTTACACTGTGGACTAGTTTTTGGTCCAAGGTTTCCAGTCTTTGTTCATAAAATACATTGTTTAGTGGTCGTTTTCGACTGGAAACCTGTTGAATTAATGTTACCTATGTGATACTGGTTTCATTTTTCATTATTTCTTTTTAAAAAAATAAAAGTTTTCAATTCTGTATAGTTATCATTATTACATGGGGAGGAAGGGGGGACATAACATACTGAAAAACATAGCTTGTATCTATAAAAACCTCAAATATAATATCACAAGGTGACAAGACTGGTATATATATATACTTGACTGATGTTTCCTTTCTAGATATTTAATTTATTAAAGCAACTCCAAATTCAACTAAACTTATTTTAAATTGAACTACGGATGCTTGCACTGGATGCTACTATATCGAGTTTTACTGTATACGTCTACTCACCAGTGCAAAACGAAACGCACATGCCACATTCTCATTTCAATTTAAAATTGAAAGCGATTCTAAACTACATTTAAATCGTTTTGATAATGATGTTCAGAGTTTATAATTGTGAGTTTTATTGTTTCATATTTTTATCGGCAATACTGCCAATGTCGATACTTTGCAAGGTTCTTGACTTTGAAGAAAATATCAAGGCGGATGATTACATTCCTATCCGTCTATCCGCATTACGAGATGTTCAACAACCTCAGCAGCTGATATTTGAAGCCAACTGGTATTTATTCAATCTGACATTAAAATCAACTTCGAATTGCGATCTTCAAAATGTCTGTATCGAAGAAAATGATCAATTTCATGAATCAAAACGAACTTGCTACAGTGGTACTGTGAATGGATCACCGCAAAGTAGAATATCTGGAATATCGCAACGAGGATTTTTCAACGGATATTTTGTTCTAAATGATGGAAAATATTTTCTGAGACCAAACTACACACACGGGATTGAGGGGAATATGTTATACGATGCTGCACTGTTCAATTTGACAGGCGTTCCTGCACGGTTGGCGTCATCTTGTTTTTGGCCCAAGTTAAAGACCGGCGCTTCGTTAAGTAAAAATAAAAGGGATTTGCGTTTGTTTGAAAATTTTCCTCGTGAGAAAAACAATGCCTCAAGACCTCGCTTCGGAGGCAAACCCCCGAAGCATTGGTACGTGCATCCAAGGAGAAGAATCGTTTGGAAAAGACTGGATCCGGATACTGATATGAAGAGCATTATTAAAATGCTTATCACTTCGTTTAAATTTTTGGCAAAAACGTTTTCTATACATAATATCAAATTATTCTTCAGATTGATGAAAAACTTAATGATGGATACAATGCATTTTGTGAAAAAGGTCAAGACAAAGCATGTCAATAAACGACCTTTTGATGGCAAGGGTCCTCCACCTCCTCCTCCCGTTGGGTCTCGTTTAACTACTGACCCAAAAGCAGCAATTAGTAGGTCAACTACCAATGACCAACTGAAGCCCTTCACTACAATTTTTCTCATGCTTTTCTTGGCATTTATGTTTGGACATTAGATCCTTTGAGGGCGGATAAAACAGTCTTTTGCGAACAATTTAAAATATTAGTACTTTTGAAGCCATTTATTCAGATTATTATTTAATGACTTCATAAAATACATTCGTTGAAGATTTCAGTAGATTAGGCAATGATGCCAAATACGAGCCCCTTAACTTAGGCAAACAGGCATTGCCTTTGAGCTAGCAGTGATTGCTTGCCTTCATATAACTCATTATAGCATAACACTATATTTGCGAATTTTAAATAAACGTATATTTAATATACCAATGAGAATGTATTACAAATTCTATTAGTAAATAGTATACATAGCAAAGCTATACTTAAAGGCAACGACACAATCTACGTGCAGGTGCAAATCGAAAACGCACGTGCTGTGTTCTTTATTTCATCATTCTAGTTATGCAAAATTTAAAATTGAAAGCCAACTTTTGCCGACATTTTGATTCTTTTAAAAAATGTTGTTTAAGATAAGTGTTTGCGAGTTATACTTTTACATTTTTTTATTAGCAGTCCTATTTAAGTCCTCGTTTTGTAGGCCTAGGCCTTTTCGTCTTAAACCGTATGCAGCGAAAGCAAACGAATACATCCCGATTCGTTTACCCCTATTGCAAGACGTTCTACAACCCCAACGAGTGATGTTTCGGGCCAATGGGCAAATATTCGATGCAACATTAAAACCATCACCAACTTGTGATTATGAAAGTGTTTGCGGCGGAAAAGAGGATAAAGACCCGAAGAGAACTTGCTTCATTGGCGCTGTGAATGGAGTCCCGAAAAATAGGCTAGTTGCAATAGCCGAAAATGGAGTTTTCAACGGATTTTTCGTTGTCAATAATGTCAAGTATTATTTGAGGCCGAATACCATGCACGTATTTGACCCGAGATTTCCCTACGATGCGGTAATGATCAACACAACTGATATGGGTTCAAGACCGGCACCAGCGTGTTTTTGGCCCACAAAAAGCAAGGAAAAAGGTGATAAGCCTACGTCTTCTACCACTACGGTCAAAGTGGCGACAACAGGCGTAACTTTTTCTCGTTTGAAAGACCAAACGACGAGTCCTCAGCTTACTTTAAAAACTATAAATCCACGCGTCGGCGGTATTACGCCTATCGAAGTTATTGAACCCCGTAATAACCCCTTATTAGAACCACGCGCCGGTGGGCCTAATTCGCCAGGTTGGGAAAATTTACTCCGCACTATCACCGATGCCGTTAACACCGCTGTGGTTAGTGCTGTTAGCACTTTAATTAAAAGTCTGCTGGATATGTTGAGGGGGTTTTTCGATCACACTTACCGCAACTGGTGGGGCAAGCAAGATCCCTATCAGCCTCGGGGCGGCAAGTGTTTGTTCTCTGGGAACAACAGTTTCTTCTCAGGCAATAGTTTCCATTATTGCAAGAAGTTCGGGGCCGTTGGTGGTCCTCCTCCCCCCGGTAACTGTGGCGACGGCGGCGACGATGGAAATTGCGACCAACAACCCTATGACGATTATGGGGGGCCGGGTGAGGGGTATGTCAGGAGCGGTCGCGGCACGAAGGTCGCAGTGTCTTTGAATCCTTTTTCTGCAATTTTGAGCTTATTTTTGATAACTTTCATGCTTGGTAATTAACTCTTGAAGTGTTTGTTATCGAGTATGTATACTGTGATGCCCTGGAAAATAGTGTTTTGGTATATATTGGCGGCCATTTTGATTGTAGGGAGTGCTATTGTAATGTATGTCAAAATGGACACTAAAGTACCCCCTTATGTGTGTGCCTTATCATTGTTTCTGAATGGCGGCTCCTCTATGGCCTTAATGTGCAATTAAAAGGCGGAATTGTAGACATTTTGTGCAAGTTTTGAATTTTTGTATAGGCCTAGCTATTTGCTATTTTGAAATGCAAAATCTTTGCTAAGGACTGTGGTGCAAAAGAATTAACCAGTCATTAATAATTAATACCCTTGCAAACATGGTGCCTATATGCTTAAACTATATGTCAAAGCATTCACCTGCAACAGTTTTAAGTATATTACCGGTATAAGAAGTTGAGTTTGCACTTTGCAACCGAGGCGTGGATGCTCATGTAAACTCAAAGTCAAATATAATTCCTAGGAAATATAAAATGTAGGTGATAGTCTCTATTGATTTCAGTTTTATTTTTTACCGGGTGAAAGGAAAGTTCATATACGAAGGCCTTGAAAATGTAACGTTTACAGATGAATATAATCCTACATGGATTATGGGTGGGGAATATATCATAAAGCAAAGGTTCTATAAAAAGTTTTTGGTTTTTCAAATGACAACTGATGTAAAATTGCCGGAATCTGCTTTGTAGTAAATAATGGCTTATACTTTGGCTTCGATCCTTTGGGTTGAGTACATAATTGTATTATGCAGGCTTATTATATTATATTCTCTGATAAGTTGCAAAGCTCTTTCCATAAATTTTTAAAATGCACGAATTTGCTTTCCACCCGGTAAATATGTTTTGTTTATAAAGGGAAAATCACCTTATGGCAAGTTATTTTTAAATGAAAGACCACGAAAAGTTGGTTTGACAATGTGAAATTAAAATTTGCAGAAGATTTACTAATAGGCAGTAATCCTCAACTTTATGAAATTCAAATGCCACTAGCTGCATATTGCTTAAAGTGGTGAATGGTGAAAAGTTTGTCTGTTTAGCATAATGGAACTGGGATTCTTCTTTTTTATAGTAGTTACCAATAGTCTTTTGTGCAGCTATTATAATTTTTTTTAAATTTGTCAAATTACGTTTATTTAGATAAACATGTGATTAATGAGAAAGTTCTTGATTCTAGTGCATGCAGGAGCATAGATTATTTACATAGTTAGATTATGTTATCCATAATTCATGAGATAATACATTAGCTTAATTAACTACAAAGATTGAAATCGTTTTGCTTTTCTTTGCAATTTCTTTGGTTTGTGTATTTTTTCTAAGCTATAACCAGCTGGCTGTGACGAAGGAAAATTAATGCGACCCCATAAAAATATACATTATTGCATATTTTTGTTTTAATTTAAAAAAAAGAAATGTTGAAACGTGAAAGCAGAAATATTTTGAATTAAGCACATTTAATTATACAACTCTTTTGTGAACATACTCCATGGGCTAATTATTTATGAACCACTTACATGCAATGATTTTGTCTGCAGGGCTTTATGCAAACATTTTATGAAGCTGTACAAAAAAAATTCATAAGTTGCGAGCATGGAATGTTATTATTAAAATTTTGCAATAATTTTTCTGACAAGACTATTAGTAAAGCAAGAAAAAAAGTAATTGCACAGCTTGCTAGGTAATACCATAATAACATATACTATAAAGTATATAGAAAAGAAAGTTAATGCATATTTGCATCTTTCGAAAATATTGACGTTATATATAGTGAAACCGAGCAAAAGAACGGCGTAAATTTCCATTGACTTATAATTGCCAGTAATGGGATATTTACGCCGTTCTTTTGCTTGGTATCACTATAGTAACATTAAAAGTCCAATGGAATAAAGTACACACAGTATAGTAAATAGTAAATACTGCGAATTATTCTGCAACATTTCTTAATTCACTATGCGTCAAACTTGAGAGACAAGAACAAAATTATGTTTTATAGCTTACTTTATCTTATATATATGCATGACTATAATCTTTTAAAGGGGAAGTCAAACTTCATGATAAGTGCTTTTAAAATGCTAGGCTTTAGAACAAAACGAAGAAATAATAAACTAATAATCAAATTAAACTTCCCAGTAATGAGAAATCATAATTGCCTGATCTAAGGAATACCTGAATCGTAGTCTGAGAAATTTTTAGTGCCTTCTGTAGGTAATGGGAGAAAGGTATACAGCATTGGAATCATTCAATTTTGGCTTCACTTTCCTTATCACTTTGTACAAAACGGGACTTTCCCATTAACAAATGCGGAAATTGAAAAGTTAAAAACTTGAGTAACGTTTCTTATTGTTAATTGTTTCTCTCAAAACATATTTACTCAATAAGTCTTAAGTTTATTGCATCAACTATTGAAACTTTTGATAAACTATATAGTTTACAAATAATGCAATTTAAATAGATAAGGCTACTTTTAACTGCAAACTAATTTAGTGTAATAGCTTTTAAAAAAAAGGAAAGTTGTCTACAAACTTTTGAGTTGATCGGCAGTGTAAATAACAAACAAACAAACAAAAACAGATATTCAAATGTCAGGGATTCTCAAATTGCAAAAAAAAAGTGGAAACTGCTGGAAATTTGTTCACGGTACGCTGCCATTGCTGCTACAATCTTTGAAGCATAAAGTGCGCTTATAGAAGTTCCAGTGCAACTTGTTTGGGTGTTGTAAAGTACCGAGGGAACCAAACAAGATGTCACCTTTATCTGAATAGGCCATATACAAGTATTTTATTTTTGTATTAAAGTTTAAAAGGAAGTTGAGAATGAAAGCAAACTATATTGAATTATTTGTATTCAGTCGTGGATATATGTATAAGATGTCTGGAGAATGAGAAATTGCATTCTTCGTCGAGTTCTTTGGAAAAGCTTATATATCCCTTCACCAAATTTTCCACTAACAACTTTCATTCCTCTTTCTTCCCATGAGAACTTTTCCAACAGCTTTCTTCAATTGTTATGTACATGTACATTTGTCACATTTAAAGTGGAACTCATGTACATTAATTAGCAAAATGGCGGCTGACATTGTTATGGGGAAGGAAAGCTGAGTTTGACAGCACTTGGTTGGTAACTGTTGAACCACCAGCAAGTCTTGGAAATTCAAATCCTTTTTACAATTGTTTGCTCTTCTTGTATATATTTGGGTTATTAAATGATCTAACATCATGGAACGATTCATAGGACAGGAGTAACACACTGCCGTAGGTTAAGGCTGGACTGCTATTGCAGGGGCCATACATGTTCCTTTCATTTCCTAAATTTTAAATACCTCTATGTTGGTAAATTTTCCAATATTTTGCTCATTATTTATTAAGTATCCATCAATGCATATCTTATTTCTGTAAATTTCATATATGGTTTTAAATCATCTCGAATTGAAGTGGAGACCAATGTCAATTTTTTTTTGTGGAAGTTGAATTCACCCAATGATACTTATATGCTTAACAAAGAAAGGCTACTTATAGGACAGGTGTAGTTTTCTGAGTCTTTGTAATCCATTATATTTGCTTAAAGGGAAAGTACCGCTTTGAAGGAAGGTGGTTATGAGGAAGTTTGAAAAATTAGGAAAGGCAGGGAAATTGCAATTCGATTTGAGCCCAACAATCAATAAAACAAATGTCCTGAATACGTGATTTCTTCAATATGGAAACTGCTGCAATTATTATTTTCACAGCCATTCTAGATATTAAGTGTGTACAATTTAAATATTCATTGCCACAAGGTGGGAATTCCCCTTTAAATTTTGTTATCTTTTTAAATAATATGGCGAAAATTTCTATTATATTTTCAGATTTTATGAAAAGAAATCTTATAATATCTCAATATTGTGTGAAAAATTCCAATAATATTCCTTTATCTTGGGAAAAATATCCTATATATAGGACAACAAGCATTTGAGTTTGAGACATGGTATTGATTCTGACTAGGACATTGAAAATGGGCTCATATATGTGTGTTTATAGTGTGAAGTTTCTATATATTGTTTTTATTAAAAAAATTGTAACTTGGCCGAATTGTAACGATTTTCTCCACTGCACTGAGAGTGATTGTTTGTGCTATTTTTTTAGGGTAAAGGGAATAATAGCCCTCAGTGCCAGCTGTTATTCATGTTTATCACTCAATCACTCGAAAAGAGATTTTTTAAACTATGAAATGTCCAATATAAAGCATTTGCCACTGGCTCGATTCACACAGGAAAAAATTGTACACAAAATGCTGCTGTGTGGAGAAATTCATTTTTGTGAGGAATTAAATTCTGGAATTTTCACACATTTTACGTACAGAAAAAGTGTATTTAAAAAGATTATTTTTGCTTGGATGGCTTGGATTCACAACCAGACAGCCAATTAAATTCACTTAGGATTCACCTTAAACCCAGTAACAAGATTCTCAACAGTTTATGAGATCTGGATTCGCGAATCCAGAAAATTATTAAAATTATACTGATTCATTCAGGGTTCACTTGGTAAAAGGGAAAGTCCCACTTTGTAACAAGTGATATTTAAATTGTAGGCCTACACACTTACCAGATATAAATGGCTGTGACAATAATAATAATTGTAGCAGAGCTTCCATATTGAAGTAATCACGTTTGCTAAATACATATTTGGCGCCATTTTTCCATAATTTCAGCAAACACTGACAGTTGGTGGCGCCCTCTAGGACATGCATGCGTACGTGTTCAATGAATGCTGATGCCTTTTATCCAGTGGAGGGCGCTACACACTGTCAGTAAAATGGCTTCTACTTGGGCTTTACATTTTTACCCAAATCCATGTATTTAGGACTATTTAATTATTGATTGGTAGGCTCAAATCAAAATGTAATTTCCATGAATTTTATAATTTTTCATGCTTTTCTTCTATACAGTCCATTTCTTTCAAAGTGGGACTTTCCCTTTAATGCAACCTCCTTCACCCAAGAGCTCGACAGATGATGTCATAGGAAACGCCCCTTTATTTGTGTAGTGCTTATTTCAATGACGTGGCAATCACTCATTGGCTTGAATAATTATCTAAAAATTCAGGAAACTTTACTTCACACTAGAATAAAAGGTGTTTTTTGCATTTTAGCACAAAATCAAGCATAAAGTATTGTGCCATCTAAATAATTTTGAATTAATGGAGTATCCATCCTGTACATGTAAATGATTTGAAGACTTTTTGTTGTTGACTTGTCACACTGCATACTGATTGGCTGACAGGAGCTTTTAAAAGCCTTGCATGAAATAATAAGCTTATAGGGACAAATGGATTTCATGTTAATTTAGTATGGTAAAGTAATCATTAGTGAGGATGAGGGGGAGGGGGGGGCATGTTATTTCATCTTGGGAATAAAAAGTTACTTTATTTCGATCAATTATTTATTATTAAATTAATGCTGTTTATCATCACGCAAGATGAGAAACAGTTGCAAACAACACGCAGGGGTTGGAATTCACATGTCAAAAGGAAACCTCAAATATTTCAAAAGTATTGAAGTGCTTTTCGAGTTCAAAATGAGACCCAACCCCCCAATCTTAATTAATAGGATGCAGCCACACATTAAGCCCCCCTTTAATCAGCTGATTCCCCATTGTGTCAATGCTTATTATTGAGGGTTTTTTGGCGCTTTTTGATGCCTATCAAAGTCAGATGCCAAATTTGATTAATTTGCTGCAAGGACTGAACATTTGCCAACAATTTTGAAAGGGTAGGCCCCCTATCTAAATATAAATTAAGTGTAACAGTTTGGCGATCAGTATTTTGATCGCTTACAGTCGTTTCTTTTCCTAAGTTTAGTGGCGCCACTTTAAAAGTGCAGTGGCGACTGCGTGAAACAGTTTTTGTTGGCATTTGTAGTTGCTCATTTTGTATGTGCACGTGCATTGAGAGTCACTGTCGAAAGATGTTATTTCCAAAAAATTGCAATTAAAATTTTTATTTGGGAATTAAATGTAATCCACTCTGCATGGTGGCCAATATGTGAAATGGTTTCTGTTGGCATTTCTTTAGTTGACCAATTTAATGCAAAATTATAGGGGTTTTTTTTGCTTGAAAGAAGCTATACTGAAAAATGAAAATATTTTAAATAAAATTTATTATAACACAATTTAACATCATTTTTAAAATGTTCAATTTTAATTAATTAAAAAAATGACATACATTTAATATTATTGGAAAACTATTAAAAATATGAAATTTAGTTTTTTATTATTATAAATGTATATCATTTCACAAATAATATTATAAAAATTAAATGTTATTCCTTATAGTTTCTTAGACTTCTGATCCAAATTGCATTTAACATTCATGCACTATCAATTTTTATTCATGGCGTAAGGAACTTACTGACATACAAAGATCTGATCTATAAAATTTTGGGTTAATGATTTGTGGCAAATGACTTAGGATAATTTAATCAAAGTGAACCCGAGGTCATCGTACCCTAGCAGTTGCTGCTTGAAAAATCTTGTCGTTTTCTGTCGAACAATTGGAACCTCATGAACCTAAGCCATCAAAAATTTCCTTGGCATATCACCTAATTTAATCTTATTCCCCTTTCACTTCATTATGTATGCTGAAGTATTTTAAGTTGCCGTTTATCTACTCCATTAATGACTATTTTCTATTATTTCCAAGCAGCTTTTCGTTGAATTTCTGCATTTAGCTTTAGCTATATAAATACACGTGTAGTGGAAGAATGCAGTTTCATTTTAAGTATCAATGTTGGCAAATTCTAAATAGGATTATTGGGAAAAATATACATATTGATTATACTTTAGTAAGCATTAGTTATACTTTAGTAAACATTGGTTATACTTTAGTAAGCATTGGTTATAGTTTAGTAAGCATTGGTTATAGTTTAGTAAGCATTGGTTATACTTTAGTGAGCATTGGTTATACTTTTAGTAAGCATTGGTTATACTTTTAGTAAGCATTGGTTATACTTTTAGTAAGCATT
>JAQIXP010003640.1:0-12699 GCA_034700285.1 Proteroiulus fuscus
TGGAGATTCCCATAGGAGCATGCATTTTTTAAAAGTGTGGACAGCCCCCTTAAATGCATTTTTCTCAAAACAAGAAATTTGGACTTATGTGGTTTTTGATTTCAGCTCTCACATTAATGATCATTGGGACACGCCAATGAATCCTGTCTAGCCAAATAGTTAGGCTTACCACGAGTTAAAGGTTGCCGTTGATCAAGCATTATTTACCTGCAGTAAAAAAAACCAAAACTAAATGCCCTGTATCCTAACCACAATGCATCAGCAATGTTAATGGCAGCACAGCTTCCTTTAAAAAAAAATCATGATTTAACGAGATAAAAAAATCCCAATTTCGTGATTTTAAATCCTCCCTAATAAGGTTAAAGGACAAGTGCAACAGTAGCACCGAGCAGACATATAACATGGCAAATTCCATGCTGTCCAAACGACAACAATCATAGAAGTAAGTACAGGTTACTTAGAAAACGTGTCCAAAGTAATAAAAAGGGACGAGCCACAAAGTGCTGGGGGTATTGGGGATGGAAGGGGGGGGGAGATAACCCAGGTATGTTCCTGCAGGTGTAGCTGCTTAACATTCGTCAATCCCTTAGCTCAGCAATCTTATCCTCCCACCGAGCAAGAGTGTATGTAGGTAGAAGAAGTTGGCGTTGCCCAAAGGCTGATTAGGGGAGGGAGGGCACCCCCACCACCCCCGCCGGGGAATGGGTCTGTAATCTAACCGGAAATACTGCAGGTTTGTAACTAATTTGTTCTGACACACCTGATCAGGTAAAGGGGAACCTTGCCGTACAGTACGTTCGTAGTGGGGGTGAAAAAAAGCACGTGCTGGGTTCTGAATATTTCTAGTCAAAAAATGCTAAGCCTTGTATATTCGGGGCAGGACTATACCTGATAAGGCAATGACCCTTCCCCATTATTAATGAGAAAAGGGACACAGGCGCTCCTTGCCACCCCCTCATGTTTATTCAATGTGGGAGGAGGGGTGGGGGGCATGTATTATACATTGGTAACAGCTTAAAACAATATTGTTCGTATATTTTTTGTGCATTTTCAGTAGACATCTCTAATGACTGCACCTAAGGATCACTGTGGATAATTTTATTTTCATAATTAAAGGGACAGTCCCGCCTTACCTCTAAGCATTTTTTGCAAGAAAGAGGGGGATGGGGATGTGAAGAAGAGCGTAGAAATTCAAATTTAATTTATAAATAACCATTCAATAGGCCCTAGTTATTAATTTCGAAACATGCCAATGTGGAAAAAAAATCTCCATGGTTGATAGTAGCCATGTTGGGAGTCATTTTGTCAATCCCTCTAGTAATAAACTTGATGGTGTACAAGTTTTCGCATATCAGAGAATGAGCACAACTATTCCATAGCGATAAAGTGAAGCCAACTTGAACCCCCCTTGCACGCAGCGCCAGTCTGCCTGGGTGGGGGGACAATAAATTAAAGTAGGACTAACCCTTTTAAGAAAAAAATGGATTTTCAAGGAATTTTGAATTGATTTGGGCAGTAATAAAATACTAATCATTAATTAATGGTTACATTCTTTTTTAAAATCAACTGTTACACAAAAAAAACAACCTCTGAACTCTAAATGCTTACTTGCCAACATAAAATGCTTGCAAAACGCTCCAAGAGCGTTTTCCGTGCTGTATATTAGGGACTTTGCGCCATACAACAAAAGTTGGAAAAAATTACAAAAGTTTAATTAACAACGAAAGTTAAAAGTAGTTGGCAGCAATCAAATTCTAATATTATAAATAAATAAATTGAAATTACTTTAAAATTAGTTTCCTAGCTGTTATTACCTCAAGTTTCATCGTTTTATGAATAAAATGCACTTTAATATTTTAGTTTGTAACTTTCGTTGTATGTTATACTTTTGTAAGTTTTATCAACTTTTGTTGTGCTGCGCAAAGTCCCTATTACCAGTAATAAAACTGGTAATGAACCTTTTATAAAGGTAAGCAAACTTTCAACCACCATTTTGTAATAGACTCATGTCGCCATCTAGAATTCATGTTTTGCAACATCTCGATTTTATTTTTTTGAAAAAATTTTAAAAACTCAAAAGTTGGGTTTCCAATAGACAGCACCATTAGTCACAATGTCCCTATTATTCTTCACAGGTTCAGTATTACAAAAACCACAACTGGAGACAACAATCACAAATTTAATTAAGGAAAAATATAGAAGTTTCATGCAAGACTCTTTTCATTCTCCTACAGAAAGAAAAAAATAATAGCTCCATTGTTGTAAAGGAAATGCATCTAAGCTCAGCAGGGAATCTGATCTACAAATCACTTTAAGAAGTCCTCCAAAAGCATAAAAAGCATTATTTTATAAATGCATTTATAAGGGTCAACAAAAGACCAGCACTTCTTTACAGTGCAACAATATACGTGCCTAACTAAACATTTTCAGTAGCAATTCTCCAAAAAAGTACATTTTTTATATTAAAATCAAAAAAATTACTAATTTCCCATTCATAAAGGTGAAAGCTTCTAATAGAACTAATATTATCATTAGGACATGAAGGTCTACGATCAGCAACAAAAGCATAGCAGGTGTTCTTAGTTATTTTGGTGCAATTGCTGCAGAATTTTCAGTTATAATAATGTTCATAATTTAGCCAGGAGTTGCAGAACTGCTTGTTATGATTCCACCTCCCGCAGAGCTAATTAGGCAAACCTGCTTTAATGCTGATGGAATCTCTTGATTTACTAAGACATACGATAATTTCCTTCAATTTCAGGAGGAAATTTTCAAGCGAAAGATGGTCATGACAATAGATTATGAAGAGATGGCACAAAAGTCACAAGACCATTGGCCCCAAATGCCCTTTACACACCCCATACAAAAATTGTCCAAAGAAATTCTGCAGCAAGATTTTGATTTCTTCAGAAATAAGGTGAAAAAAATTCCTGTAGAAATACTTATAATGCAAGATTTCTGAAATTAAACTGCAGCTTTCAAAAACTTTGACAGCATGTAATGCTAATTAATTAAAGGGACAGTCCCACTTTGTGTCAAATGAAGCTTAAAATATAGATTATTAATAATAAAGAAGCGCAGTCTTCACCTACCGTAATTCAGAAATCATGATGTTTTTTAAAAAACGATAGGCGACATTTTTTAATAGTCCCCCACCCAGGTAGAATGGCGCTGAGCGCAAGGGGGGTTCAAGTTGGCTTCACTTTAAGGCTATGGAATAATTATGCGCATTCTCAGTTACGCAAAAACTTGCACTAGAGGGATTGACAAAATGACTCCCAACATGGCTACTATCAACCATCGAGATTTTTGTCCACATTACCATGTTTCAAAATTAATAACTATTGACTTTTAATTATAAATTAAATTTAAATTTCTACGCTCTTCTTGTACCCCCCACCCTCTTTCCCCCTTTCTTTCTTGCAAAAAAATGCTTGAAGTAAGGTGTGACTGTCCCTTTAAGCAACAAATCGACTAATTGAAGATATCCACAAATTTCTTCTGTACAAATATTCCTGCAAGATAGTTTCTACATGTTTTAAACTCAATCGGTCATGTAGAAAAATATTTGCATTTACATAATTTGTTCGGCTTATATCATTGCTGCAGAAATACTTTTTCATGGGATCCAAAATTAAAAAAACCAAAACCAGGAACTTACAATTCTTTGAGTGCTGTGAGGTGCTGAAATGTAGTTGCATTAATTCTTCTTAATTGATTACCGCCCAAATCACTGAAATCAAAAAATATGCAATACGTTAAAACCTTATTCAAGAATATCTACAAAATTTACGCACATCAACAACAACAAAAAAACATTCGAACACATAGGCCTACTCATGTACAGAGTTTCGGAAGTGAAATTTGTCACTTTTGATTCTTGTCACCTGAGAAACCAGGTGTTAGGCAAAGGATTCTCGGCATATATTTACAAACAAAAACAATTACGAAAGCAAGAAAGTAGGCGTAGGGTCATAACTTATTAGGGTGGAGTTAAATTTGCCCACGAATGAATTCTTTTTCCCCAGGTAGACGACACCATAATGTATAAAATCCAAAGATATAAATAGTTAGCACAAATATGAGAAATTTCGTGCTGGTACTATAGTTGCGGCCAGCTTATAGAACCAGCTGCTCTACCGGGTCTCGCAATGCGCTTCCCCGCTCTCCTGCTCTCCTACGCGGGGAAGCGCTTTGCATGACCGGGCAGAGCACCTGGTTCTATAAGCTGGCCGCAACTATAGGCATGCAAAAAAGTGATTATTGCTAGATAATAGCAAAACCTCAAAATAGGAGTGCCATGTGTGTACAAATCAGAAAACACTCTTTTTATTTCAATTTCTTCAGACATTCATGAATTTCCCTTGCTTCCCTATATGCAGAAAGCAAAGAGCCATATTTCTTAGGAGCTATTAGACAATAGAATGACTTTCCTAAGAATAGTTAAAAATTATTAGAAATTCAATTTAGCAATCATATATCTTACAAAAGGCATGAAATATATACACTGATAATATAGGGTGTTGTAGTTACTGAATTTAATAACAGCTATGATTCCTTGCAGGAATGTCCCCATAGTGAGAGACATCTGGATTAATGTATATTCGATATGTACAAATGTTAAAATTTTAATTACCTTTAAACTCATTGCAGTTAAGTAAAAATTCAACTGTCCACTTTTAGTAAGACTCCCATAATGCACCATTTCAACACAATCATAAAATCTGTCAGGAGCCCATGGCAGATTGGGTGGATATAAATCATGAAATATTATCAAATAGGATCCATTTCCATGATCCAAGTATTATAGGCTATTTGTTTAGTACTTAAACAGTACGTAAATGGTCAGTCCCACTTTGAAACAAGTTGATTTTAGGAAAAAGAGCATGAAAAATTAGGGAATTGCAATTAGACATGAGCCTACCGGATGAAAATAGAAAGTCCAAATACGTGCCATTTCACTGACAGTATGTAGCGCCCTCTACTGGACAAAAGGCCTCAGCTCTCATGAAGCGCGTACACATGTACGTCCTAGAGGGCGCTACCAACTTTCAATGTCTGCTGAAAGCTATGGGGAAAATGGTGCCTAATATGTCTTTTGCAAACGTAATTTCTTCAAAATGGAAGCTTTGCTGCAATATTATTATTGCCACAGCCATTCATAATCTAGTAAGAGTGTGCCATTTAAAAATTACTTGTTACAAAGTGGGACTTTCCCTTTAAACGGCTAACAACAAAACCACACATTTTTCAAGTCTTCAAATTTAAAATCAACGATTTTCTGGAACAAAATCATGTGAGATACTCCTCAATGTGTGTTTTAAACCTAAGAAGAAAAATCCTTTGACCAAATGGCAGCTCTTTTTCTTCGGAGGCCCTGCATTATTTATATAAGTCTATATGCCGGATAAATGCACACAAATCGCTTATTACCACTAAGAATACCAAACGGATAGTTGGCACGCAGTCTTGGTAGTCCGGTCATGTGGTATGGCTAATAATAAACATTTTGATTGTGCAGACCCATAGAGAGATAAAATTGGTAGACAAGAAAAACCACACACACAATTTACTCGGAGCTCTTATACGTATATCAAATTATCAAGGGAGCAAATGCAAGAAAACTGCTCGGTTGAAATAGATTCCAAATGGCACGTACTGACACTCGGCTAGAATATTTAAAATGCTGGCAAATGAAAATTTAAAGGATTTTCCAGCCAATGCAACTAACGGTAACCACATGGGACAGATTTCTTCAAAGAAACATCAGAAAATCTAAAAAGGGAGAGTTTACATTCTGTAGTGGGCCTAATGTTACCCAACTAGACTTTCGGAATACCTAATGTGAGGATATCAGGGTTTTACCATTTATGAAAATCTCATTCCTCACACTCAAATGTTTGCTGTCCTATAAACTTTTATATAGGATAATAGGAATACTTAAAAAGGTGAATTAGGCTATTTCCAAATTATAAGGATTTTGATGGTTAATTAAAAATTTTCCAACTTTAAAAACTGAAGAGCTGAGATCGAAAACCACATGAGTCCATTTTGGCTGAAAATGAGATATTTACATTAAATTGTTGCCAAAGTGTTGTTCTATTCATGCACTAAAACAAAAAGTTTAGGTAAAATGGGAAAAAGTTGTTCATTTTTACTAACAAGTAAGTACTGAAGATGCCAGAATTACTATTTGGAAAAATTTTGGGTATTTGGTACACAAATTTGGGTATAGGCTTAAAGTGGATCCAAAACAAGTAGAGATTTCCTACGTAACGAGGGAACCAAATTGTGAAGGTGCATCACAAAGTGCAAGTTTCTACCTTAAAAATTAAGCTCAGAATTTTAAAATAACTAATTTTTATGCAAGATTTGAGATGTTTTTCAAAACAAGAAATCTGGACTCATGTGGTTTTTGATCTCAGCTCTTCAATTATTTATCAGAATTTACAAATAATGGGCAAACCATTTGAAATATAGCAAGTTTGTGTGAACCTAAAGTCTTACTCACTTATCAAATAACAGGTATAAGTACAAAAGTATATCGCGAGGGTTTTCCGTCAGTTTAAATGCCCGGTATTAAATAAAATGCATTTATTTTAAATGATGACAAAATACTCGAATGCATTATTTCAGAGGCCTATAGAAAGGCCATGCAGTTTTCTGTATTTCAAAAGGAGGCAGTTCCACTTCCCTCACTCAAATAAGTGTATTTCGTGACACTGTAGTTAAGTTGTATTGTTGGTGCACTATAATTTGGCCATTTGAAATGAATTTAATAACCAGCTTTGGCGCAAGTGCCTAGAGTCAAGCGGGCAGTTAAACCTAGTAGTTACCAAGTAATAATAACAATAATCAACATGGTGTGGGGATATGTTGTAAAACCCACACATGTCATTCAAACATACAATCATTCCACTTGACTGTGCATCTAATATCTTTCTAAATATTAATTTAAATTATATAAGCTTCCACTTCATCTTTTTTTTTTATTTTATCCAGTTATGTCACATTACTTCCACTCTAATACGTTCCAACAAATAAGTACCCTGTTTAACAAAACAGTAAACCACAGAAACGAAACTGTCCAATCAGCAAGAAGAACCTGATGGCGATTAATCACGCAAGGCCCTCTGCTAAACAATAAACCATACAGGAGAAACTAATCTTTGAGAATAATGATGTTGATTGGCAAATTTTCAGTTCAGTTTAACCTTTCGTTGAACAGAGCAGGTCATAGGGTTTTATGACATGGGTAAATTTCCTGCATTTTGACGTTCTATGTTTGTGCATGTATTAAGATAACCAGGCTACACTTAAATCTATTTTTAATGATTTAGGCCTTTCGATAAATCCTTCACAATTCGCATAAAACTACGAAAATTCCTTGAGCTTTAATGCACCTTTCTCAAATATACACAAACAGAAACCACTCTTTAAACAGCATTCAAAACATTGTTCTATAATGTAGGTCTTATCACTGACCCACTTGTACCTTGTCTTAATTTTTATAAGGATGCGGTCCAAATTCGTAATGCTTTCCACCAATTAATTTGACAGGTGAGTGCATGGCCCCCTTGAGTTCCTCTAAACAGATGCAGACTAATTACCCTTGTACTTAATTTGATTTCAAATCAGTCTACATCATTCACCCACCATGCTGCTGGAAAGATTATTCTATATGTTAATTATGAGTCCTAATCTTCCTAAAAGCGTCATTGAAGATGCATTAGGCATTGGAAAGGCAGGCTACAAAGCCGAAAGAGCCACTGAGTATTAACCATCAGCCGATGATGCTATATAGGTTCTAAATTTAAAGCCATTTCTTATCTTTATTCCAGTTAGATTTAAGATTTTGCTGCTAAAATAATAGAATGCAACATGCCGTTTAGAATCAGTACAGATGTTGGCTAATATAATATTATAACGGCCGATGGCTAACGGCTAGCACCCTGCACCACAAAGCATGGTACATTTTTCAACACTTTTTCGCACGCAAGATACTTTGTTAGTAATTTTCTTATTTGAAAATATCCAAAAACGTCCAACCATGCAGCAAGTAATATTTAAATTGTACACACTGACTATAGATATGAATGGCTGTGACAATAATAAGTGCAGCAAAATTTACATCTTGAAGAAATCACTTTTGCAAATACATTTTTTCATAGACTTCAGCAGACCCTGAAAGTTGGTGGCGCCCTCTAGGGCATGCATGCATCTGTGCTGCATTAGAGCTGATGCCTTCTATCCAGTAGAGGGCGACTTTCTTCTGTCTAACTTTCCATGTCAGTGGTAAACCTGCAGAATTAGGTCTAATGACTAAGACATTTGGACAGTTAATTTGGGATGAACAAATCTCGGCTTCTCCCATTGATATACACGCAGAGACAATAATTTAACCAAATCTTGCTTTGTTTATGGGAGACTCCTAGAACCAGACTGACATATCATTACCCACAACAAAAAAAACAGCCCTTAGGCCTTCTTATACATTTTTAAATGTATTATAGCCTACACAAAGGCGAGATTAACAGCAAATTTTTATGATAAAAGTATGAAGTACAACCCTCGTGTATTTTCTATTAAAATGTCACACCTCGGCAGTCTATCAGTATTACAGCATGCAAATGCATCCCGGGGAAAATAATTCTTCGGATTAAGGTGGACAGCCGTCAAATGAATTCAGTCGAGTCCGGCATGACCTGCGCATGAGTGGTCAATTCACTGGCTGGGGTGAAGAAATTCACGGATTTGGTGGTGGATGAGGGGAGAAAACCTTTGAGGATTATACGAGAAGGGGGGAACGGTTAGCGGCTTCTGGTGGGCCCCACTTTCATAATGGGCCATGGAGAAACAGTTGGGTGCCAGAGTTCAGGTGTGAAGAAGGATCTTACCATTTTGGCTAAGGGGTAATAAACATATCTCAAGAGCAGAAGAGTAAAAATGGGGTGCAAAAATGCCTTCTGATATTTGGGTTGTTATTGTACCAGACATAGGTAAGCGAATTCTGAGACCACTTTTCATCCCAACATAAAAAAAACCTTTTCTTATTTCAAAAATATCCAAATTCACTACATTTTATTTTCTAAGGACCCTTCCCAATAAGAGTGAAATGACGAGAAACCAATCGGCACTGTTCTTATCATAGATTAGTTACTCCAGTAGGGGTTGTAAACTGTAGTTTTAACTTCCCCAAACTGAAAACAGAGTGATGAGCATGTTACATCCTTTTCAACATAATTGTGAACTGAGAAGAGTCAATCAGCATTACTTCAATTATCGATAAGTTACTTCGGTATGGCTGGCAAAGTAGGGCCAAACTTTTCCAACTTCAATATTCATAAATTCATCTGCTGAATATAATTTACAGACTATCCAAAATCCTGACAGTTTATAAAAAGAGTGAACTAGAAAACTACCAATCAGAATTATGACTACCACCTGTCAGAATTGTTAAACCTGGATTCTAGACCCAGAAGCGACTAATGGAAATCAAGACGAGTGACTAGCCTATTTATCTATCATTCTTTATAAGATTAGTTATTCCAGCATGGCAAATTGCATAGCAGATGATCCCACACAGTTATTACATTTGGATTCACATCCAGGAGTTACTAATATAAACCATGGTTTTCTTTCTGATTAGCCAGTCTGACTTCAAGTTGAGACAGTTCACTCCTCTGTTGAAAGGGGTTTATAAAACCACCAATGTGTAGGCCTAAATTTAATTAATTTTCAGTGCGTTATCAGCTTGTTCAAGACTTTTCAAGGCACATTGAAACAAAGCTTATTGCCCCATAGCAGGCAAACCAACAACGACTTTTCGGATCAACTACGTCCTCCCACAGATAACCCAGACAATAACGTTTATTGGAAAACGCCCATGAAAAGTTTGACGTAGGCCACCCTACCCTTCACACCAATAAGCCTGAGAACCACGGGAAAAAAATTCATATTAATACCCAAACTATAGAATGTGCAGGCATGGCCTATGTACTTGTCAATATCGTGCATTGCGTTCATTGAAACGTACAGGTAATATTAAGTAAATCGAGAAATTAATGGAAAAAGTCACTTTCATTGCCATTCAGAGCATTCTACGAGATCAACATCTCGTTAATACACCACAATGTAGGCCTATATCACAGAAGAAAAAAAAATAAGTAAAACTCGACAAGGTCAAAAACTAGTGAAACGTTTTCTCACCAGCATTATTAGCCATGCATAGCCCATGTTTACCAAAGCATAACAATAACCTTGATAGAAACCCAAAACACTTAGGCTTATGAGTATCTGGGTATATTATAATGCATGCTTCAACATTTGGGTATTACAGCAGGTGTTAGCAGAAATATGTTTTCTTCGGGATTTCAAATATTGTGATTATCTGGGACCAATTTCATACAAAAAATTACCAGTGATACTAGCCTAAATGACTAATGTATTATTTTATTTCAGCAAAAGGATTCATCTGTTTGATTATGCGTTTTGTGGAGCTGCATTGGCTTCCACAAAAATAATGTTGAGAGCAATTTATCAGAAACTGAGTGGTTTTGTTTGATATGCCTAGGCCAGGGTAGTCGAGTGGCCCGATTTCTTGGCATTATTATTGTGACCTGACAGTGTGAGGGCTCTAGTAGTCTAGGACCGCTAGAAAATGGCTGAAGGTCACGGTGTAAGCAAGAAATGTTTGACCTTCAGTCACTAGATATTATTGCCATCTAGCGTCAACTTTTGGCAACAATGGAAACGCAGCAACTGCTTGATGGGATCTAATCCTTATTGGCTTATTTTTGAGCCTTCCGTTTGAAAGGAGTTAACTATCGTATCGTATGCAGTATATTTAGGTGAAGGAACTGTCATCTGCTGCAATGCTTTTTCGACCATATCAACTTGGCGTTCGAATTGCGACTGTGGTTCCATAGTTGCCAATATTTGACGCTAGATGGCAATAGTATCTTGGGACTACTATCCTATGGTTTTAACACGTGCGATTAGCCACAGGAATTCACTCCTTGATGTGATTGGTCGATTCTGGTAAGGTCCCGGGTTTTAACTTAACCTTCACAATGACCTTCTGTCATTTGCCGTCCCTAACTACTAGCGCCCTCATACGGTTAAGTCACAATAATAATGCCAAGAAATCGGGCCACTCGACTACCCTGGCCTAGGCATAGAGTTACATTAAATTGCAACACACATGCACACGATTGTAAACAACCTTGGTTAATCTGTTTTTGTTTTTTTTTGGCGAAATTTTGTGTTATTACATACTTTTGAGTACGTATCAGGGAGAAGAAAATAATGAAGCTCGTATATCCTGATGCCATCTTTTTTTTTCGCACTACAGTATTTAGCAGTTTTGCAAACGCCCTGCAAAATGGTAAAAGTGGTTTTTAACCTACCTGATGGCATAGTCACCCAAAGTGTGTGTGTGTGCTAGATTCTCTCGGTAGGGGGTGGCATGCTATAAGGATTAAATAAGTCTGATAGGGACTGGGGATTCAAATTATCACTTTCGCTTAGATTATGGCATATATTTCCACGCATAATGTAAGGAGTGTTTCTCAGAAAGGATTATTTCTAGAAATCTCATGCTTTGTTGCAATTTTCTTTATTACAGCTATAACCGTTGCTTTCTCGGTCGGCCGTGCCGTGAGCAATCGTTATGTTATTCGGATTAAGAGTTTGAAACCTTTTCCCGAGATAGTTTTTTATAGAACTGGTCCATTAAAATTCTGGTAGACGTCTCGGTATATTCCTCCTCCTGCCATTTTAATATAAAGGTGCAATTTCTGTCTCATTTGGCTGGAGCCAGCTCCCTGGGGTTCCCCCACCCCCCCCATTTAGGCAGGATTGAACGAGGCAGATTACACCAGGTATTTTACACTTTGGGATTTCGGACTCCCGCTGACAGTCAAACTCGGGTCAGTTGGTCCCATGCACAAAATAGATGCCAAAGCGGACTGCCAGCATTTTTTATTTCTCGCTCCTGCTGTGCATTCTAGAACCCGTTAATCTGAGGGAAATTTGTAAAGCCAGTGAGTTTGGTATAGCTGACTAGGCCTACATCAATTTCATATTTTAATTTAGCATGAATTTAGAATCCTAACCTGGTTTACACCACAACCAACTAAGATTTTTTATTTATTTAATGCATAATAAGACCAAGCAAGTTGCGGTTTTTGGTGTTATTGCTTGTTTTTCAATTTTCTGCAGCTATAATGGATAATTTGGCGCTATAGATACGGAACAATTTCCCAAAATCTTTTGCTTTATGACAACAGATAAAGCGTGGATATACGTTTGACTCATAATTTATCCAATACGTATGAACCACGTGAAACTATACAGCCAATCAGATCAGCGACATCCCCTTTTTTCTATTAGTTTTACTTTTTTAAGGCAAGTTCACTTTTTGTCCACATTGGCATGTTTCAAAATTAATAACTATGGAATGGTAATTATAAATTACATTTCAATTTCTGCGCTCTTCTTGTTTTCCCCTCCCCCCTCAATTCAATTCAACTCAGTATCCTACGATCAGCATATAATGATGCCATTTGGTGGAGGAGGAAGGGGGGGGGGTTATCCCACATTTAGGAGGATACTCCAACGACATAAAGTGGTGACTTAAACATCATCGTTAAATTGAATTTCTAACAATTTTTGACTATCCTTAGGAAAATTATTCCA
>JAQIXP010003641.1:0-12699 GCA_034700285.1 Proteroiulus fuscus
TAGGAGCATGCATTTTGTTGATAGTGTGGACAGCCCCCTTAAGTACAGGTTGAGCTACTTTTCCTTGTTCTTTTGTCCTACACTTTGCACGCACTGTTTGTTATTGTTCCACACGATGTGTTCAAGAAAAAAAAAGCAGGTTGAATTTACTCCACTTTGCACCTAGTTTTCTGTGGAGACAAAAACAGCAAGCAAAGCAATTCACCAAATCGTCTGCTTTCAATTTACAAATTCATCGTAAATAGATCGATACCTGTAAATTGGAACTGAACTGGGTTGGCTGAGTGGTTAGCATTCCCGTCTGGCACTCGGGAGACCTGGGTTCTAATCCTAAGGTCGGCTTCCTTGATTGTGGTTTTCCACGGTCCCTTAAGTGAATCACGGGACAGTACCACTAAAAGCTGGCCACGACCGCATTCCTTCCCTCCTTACTAGCTTCTCCCTACTCTCCTACTATCTCCCTGCCTTCCTCTCCTCATGGCCTGCAGGCCTTGCACTATGCCATCTGCAATTGGGCGGTTAAAGTCGCCTTAGTTGCGTTGCCCGGAAGAATCCACTCCACCACCTATAAATTGGAGTGTCATATTTTAATTAGCCATTAATTTGGGGACTGGCTTGTTAAAAATTAAACATTTAAAAAAAAATTGCTAGTAATGTTTTGTAAATGAATATAAGAAACCTAATGGCTATTCCTTGTCAATTTTAAGGTCGATTGAATTGGTGGACTGAATCAGGTGCATGCCAGCGCCTTTGGCCATTAGCAACAACCGGTGATGGAAATTGTTTACTTCATGCTGCTTCACTTGGTAGCATTTTTTATTTGCAATTATGTAATGTTATCTTAAAATGTGTTTTGTTTGCAATTATTGAATCTCAATCTTCTAAAAATTAGGCATGTGGGGTTTTCATGATCGTCTACTAACATTAAGAAAAGCTCTTCATGCGATTTTGACAAGGGGAACATTCAGGAGTTCAATTTGGCGGCGGTGGAAGTGGCAGCAAACCTTACAGAACAAAGAGGCAAGAAATTTAAGGGATTTGGAAAACTATTTTTATATGTATTATTTGTCAGGTTTCTGATAAACTTAAAACTATTTTAGGCTGGCCTTTTGTATTCGGAGGATGAGTGGCAAAAGGAATGGGACAATTTACTACGTTTGTCTTCGACGGAACCGCGTTCTCGCCCTGGAAGGAAAACCAGCTGCTGCGACAGTGCCGCAACTCGAGGGTAAAATTTTTTTTTTTTACAAAAGAGTCTTTAAGTTTGAATTTGTCCAGAAGTGAATCCCAAAATAAGCCATTAATTATTTCTCGATTACAATTATTGTTATTTCTTAAATTTGCAGTCCAGTATCTAGAGGAATTGGGCAAGTATTTAAGATTTTAATTGCTGTGATATTAGTTTAGTTATATGTGCTTTAAATGTCTACATTGTGAAAAATAATATGAATACTTAATTTACAAAAAGCGTACATATTTTATTTAAATTTTATGATTGAATTGGATTACTAGGTGATTGGCTCACCATGATAGATTATTGCTATGAAAAACTGTGTAAAAAATACTAACATAGAATTTAACATCTTTTTCCTAATTTCCAAACAAAGTATGTCCCCCTAGTTATCTTGGTAGTTAAAGCTTTAGGTGTCATAAATTAAGCAAGTATGTCATAAAAGTCATACATTTGACAAAGGTAATTAAAAAGTCACACTTTTAATCAGAAGTCATAAAGTTTGTCTGATTTTCATGTAAACATTAAAACTGTTGCTACATAACAAGAATCTGACCCAAGTAGGTTAGATTTTGTCAAATTATATTATTATTGTCATATACTGAAAAGTAGTAATTTTTTAAAATTAATTTTAACGCCTAGATTTGTATTACAGTTGACTCCCATCATTTTAGGCACATTTAGTAAATAGAAATATCCAAAAAGTCATACTTTTCATTCAAAAAAAAGTACAAAAAGTCATTTTTGAGTTTGAACAGTCTATCGGACAGCGTGTTAGTGAGTGATTGGTGGATGCATTCCATGGTGTCACAATTTATGTTTATGTGCCATCTAGCCTTAGTTGTAGTTCATGTATTTGTTTTGCATTGTCTTGCTTATAATAATTTCAAATGTCAATAATAATTTATGATTTTGGTCATTTTTAGAATTCTTGATCCCATTTGTGAGAATGGGACAGGGCATGACATATACGAAAGTCTCGAAGAAATCCATGTTCTTGCATTAGCGCATGTCCTTCGGCGTCCGATCATCGTAGTTGCAGATACAATGTTAAAAGATGTTACAGGCGAACCTTTTGCACCAATACCATTTGGAGGAGTTTACCTTCCTTTGGAGTGCCGGCCCAGTCAGTGTCACCGCTCACCGTTAGTGCTTACTTACGATGCTGCTCATTTCTCTGCTTTGGTGTCCATGGAGCGGGAGGCGTATGCCGATAAAGCTCCCCAACCAGCTGGTAATGAAATTTTATCTAAGTATTTTATTTACTATAATAGTACTAGTTCCGAATTTCGGCAATCCCTATCTAGAAACTAGAGAGTTAGAAATTGCAAATTATAAAAAGGACGTCATCTGGAAATGTTTTGATAATTGATGTAGATGTTTAGGAAGTAAAGTATTTTTAAAGGAGTTTTTGCAATGAAAGGATGCTTGTAAGCTAAATCTTGAACCAAATAAAAATCACAGTTTTAACATAATTTTTAATGGAAAATCGTGTTTGAAAGTGGAGTATCATGTAAATTTCTGGAAAAAAATATTTTTTGAGGCGATTTGAACGGATAACACTGGCAGCTTAACCCGAAATGTCTCAATGCAAGGACTTCAGATCCAATTACATAGATGTCACAGATGTGAAAAGTTGTGAACTATGTAAAAAAATAGAATATTTAAAAAGCATTGTGAATGAATCATGAGATATGAGAAATTTTTAGAAAAAGTTCTAAAAAAAATATTATAAAATTATCCACACACTCGGTTGGGATCGAGGTAAAATGACATTCCCACTTAAAACTGTACTCCAAGTTTTACAAATAAGAACTAAAGGTTCTTATTTGTAGTATTCTCAGCAAGTTGATTGAGATGCTAGCGATGCTAATGGTAGTTCTCTTTTCTATTTAAGCCGTTATTCCTCTATCAGATGCCGAACATAATTTGCTTCCACTTCAGTATGCTGTCGATCCTGGCGAACATTTCAATTGGGGTATTGATGAAAACAATCCTAAAGTGGTCCATCAGCTTACGCTTACAGATGATGACAAGTTGACTCTCTTACTGCAATACCTGGATGTGGAACGCATTCCCATTGCTGATGAGAAGTCATCTGCAGATTTTTTGGGCCGGCCAATTTCTAATGGCGCTGGGGAAATTGACAAAAAATCGAGTGGGAGCAGTTTTGAGTCCGATGACAGTTCTCCTTCGAGTACCGAGGCGGGGTCTGGCACGATTGGTTCCAAAAGTAAAGCTGCTAAGCAGTTTCAATCTGTGGCTAAGCAGTTTGGCAGCATAGGTAGAAGCATGAGCAAAAAGCTGCGAAAGAATTTTGGGAATTTCAAACTGAATCGTAGTAACTCGTACAAAGAAACGCTTCCCAAGAAGTCTAAGGAACAACTGGATGCTCCACAGTTTGCCCTTCCTAACCATTCACATCAGTCCCACACGCTGCCTTCCAAGTTGACCAGAATTTCGAAGAGCCAAGATTATATCTTGTGCGCAATGTTACATACAGAGAAAAGGCACGAATACCTCGAGGAGATGATCAAAAACTATTTCCACTCGGCTCGCATGAGATTTGAGAAGGAAAAGAATCTGAAAGGTTGCTTAAATGGGGATAAAAAGCCGCTGAGTAAAAACCAAGAAATAGCCCAGGCCACTTGCGTTTCTGTCCTCTGCGTCAATCCTGGTTGTCCGATGTACGGAACTGCGGCCACTTGTTATCTCTGCTCCAGTTGTTACGAGAAACAGAAAGAACAGGCACAGGTTTTGCTTCCTGAAGATTTGACGGATAACACTAACGGCAGCACGTTGTACGGAATAGGCAGGTCACGCTTTTATGCCGAGGCTGATGGCCCGCGGCCCGATGATCCCTCGAGCATCTCTGCATCGCGCAAGCCCATCCTTCATCCCGATCAAACTCTGTATTTGTCAAACTCCACGTTCTACAATGATACAAATACTCCGCCCACGTCCTTGACAAGTTCTGGAGATGTGTTTTGTGACGGTCAGTCCGATTGGGAGAAGATATTTGATAGAAAAATTGCCGACACAATACAACCCTCTTTGCAAACCCAGCCTTCTACTAGCTATCCCATGAACCTTTACAGCAATACTGCCACAATTGTTACCAAAGCAGCTCCAAAAATAACATGTCGGACACCCAAGTGCCCTTTTTTTGGTACTGAAGAAATGGATTATTATTGTTCTCAATGTCACAAGGAACACAAAATAAAAGAAGCTAGTATCCACGTTCTATCAGATCAGATGAGGACAACTCAGATTTAATCATGCTGATGGCTGTTATTGTATCCTCTCAAGTCATAATTGTGAATGTGTCACGGTGCTGCTCGTATTTTCATGTTATGTATATGCCAGTTGAAATAATGCTTTATGTCATTTCCTCAAATTTATACAGTTTCCAAATCCGTATTCATTTTGTAATTTTGGCATGTATTACTGTATTGTTGATTCCATGACTGGCAAACGTGTCATTTCTAGATGTAGCCTCATTTTTTAATATAAATTTCCATTTTTGCATATTTCACCAATCCAAAATTTCACTTTTTTAACTTTGGCTTGTTTCTACAATTTATGAACTTCTGATTTGTTATCTGGCAGCATAAATTCCACTGAAATGTTTTTGGAATAGAGCTATCAAATAGCATGCATTTGATAGCATGCATTGTCAAAAAGAACAACTCGTATAAAAAGTGACAATATCAATTCTCAAATTTTTCTAATGAAAAAATATTCGAAGATGTAACTTCTAAAGTGATTTAATATTGCTGTTATTTTTTTTATTTTTTAAGCAAGTCAGGGAATCAAGAATTCAGCACTATGTTGCCAAAGTTTATATTATTAATAGGGACTTTGCGCCATACAACAAAAGTTTAATTAACAATGAAAGTTGAAAGTAGTTGGCAGCAATTCATTTCTAATATTATAAATAAACATTGAAATTACTTTAAAATTAGTTTCCTAGCTGTTATTACCTCAAGTTTCATCGTTTTATGAATAAAATGCACTTTGATATTTTAGTTTGTAACGTTTGTTGTATATTATACTTTTGTAAGTTTTATCAACTTTTGTTGTGCTGCGCAAAGTCCCTAATATAGTTAGTTAGAAGTTTGAGTTTTAGATAGCAGCTATTTTATTATTAGTTTCATTTGGTTTTATTTATTATTTTTGTTTTTGCCATTGGCATAAGAATGCTATGTTCTTAGCGAATACAGAGCAAACTATTTTTGGATTTTAAGTTTTATAAATCTTAATAATTTAAATGACAGGTGTATATTTTTGCAAAATTGCGCACAACAGCTCAGTATCTTGTACTCATGCCACACTCATAAAAGGTAGAGCAAGAAAATAGGCTTTGTAGTTTTTAAATTGAAGAACCAGTATTTTGTTTATAGATGTTTGAAAATAAGAAAATAATCTTTAAGAATTCCCATAATTGTTTGTTTTTTAGTTTCATGCCTAGAACAAATCATAATAGGCAGCTTTAAAACAAAGTTACACACAGATTTTAAGGAAGAAAGTTAATTGATATTCATAAATGGTCTTTTGATGTCTTCGTATTGTTATCTGTGAAGTAAGCACAACCTGCATTTGTAAGAGAGCTTTCTTGCCAGCATGTCCATTGGACAAAAGCTGCTCAATCTCCCTAACTATATATTATGAGCCGTATTGTATTAAATTGGAATACAATAAGTGAACTATGAATCCCACTCACGCACTTCCTCCATTGTTTATAGTTTTCAGACTTACATATACTCTTGCTTATAAATTATAGTTTTATGCCAGAAAGGTCCACTTTTCATGTAAGCAGCTATATTTTAGGAACTGTCTACATATGGCATAGCCCCTTTCCAGAATTGCCCCCTCACCGGCCATCCATTCCCAATCGTCATACTTGGAAAACACCTTTTCCCCGCCCTCCCCTTCCTTCCTTTCCTTTGGGAGTGAGTTTATATTTGGATGAATATTCATTAGATTTTCACTTTTAACTCCATCAGTCTTGTTGAAAGTAAAGAAAAAGTTCCGGCCATTTGAACCCCAAGGCTTTCATTTTAGTTAGTGTTATACCGGGTATAATGGCTTAGATTTTTAAATTTTTGTTTTGTTTTTTTATGAAATCTCCCATAGACTCTCAACACCCTGATATTAGTCTTTCATTTATTGCTGATTATTACAACAATACTAAGAGAAGTTGCCTCCCACTTGCCCAAATTATTTTTAATGTTTTGCTAATGGTGTGATGATTGTTAAGGATACATTATTTGAATTGAAAGATTATTTGATTTTTGTAGGTTTGTTATGCTAAAATTCTGCCACTATTTTTAATAGTACAATTTAACTATGCCCTTTTGCCTTGTTAGTAAATTAGCTTACAAAGTAAATAATTTATAACGAGAACGGCGTTTTAAGAATAATCATCCCCTACCTCATTGAATCTCCTTTTTAGTTACAATTAGAAGTTTTTATTAATGACAATAGAAGTTTGATTGATTAATTTTAGTAATCCTCTCTGTAAACAGAATTCTTTATAGTTTCATCTCTTAAAAATTCCTAAAATTGACGCTATAGGGATTATTTATCTGAAATGAAGGAAACGTTCAATAAATATAATGTGTAAATTTAATATTATGTTAGTGATGTTACCATTGAACAAATGTTCATGTTGTTTTTGTCAGCATATTTACTCTGGCATTATTTTTATTCTGAATAGATATTTCCAAACTTGTTAAAATGTAGGCCTATTTTGACAATAGATTTCAATTTCTAAATATAGTTATTTATATAAAGGTTTAGGTCAATTATCAAAAATCAAACAGCTGGTTAGTTGCTGGTAAGCCAATGCCTCTCTCTGTTTAAATACCCATCTGGTGGAAAACATATTTCAGCAATCATTAATTTATTATTATTGAAAATTTATGATTCCTGTAAAAATGATGACTGTTGTTAATTCAACACAGAAATAAACAGAACAATCATGACAGCCAAAATTATTGCTAATATAAGCAGCTAGACCAAAATGTAAAATTGGAAAAGATGTGAAAAAGCCCCACTTATAATTATAATTAATCAAATGCTGCATTTTTGTCAAAGTTGCTTAAATTTTTACATAAGTTTAAATAATATATTTAAATAGAAAAGTAAAGATCTTCTTAATGTTCTTCATAATGAAGAATTGGATTGTCCCAGCATTATTGGAATAGTTATTGCAAAATTATTATTCATTAATTTTTCATAATTAAAAGGCATAGACCTTGACATAAACTCAGCTTTAAATACACATTTCACAAAAACAAGCCCATATTTCCTCGAAAATTTGATGATTTATTAATATTGTGCATTTAATGATTCAAGTGGTTTGGTCAACACCTTCATGTCATGTGACAGTATCACAAGCAGCTACATTATTTAAAGCAAATTTTTGATGAACTATAAACAGTTTGTGCATGTTTTTCGCTTTGTTCCCTTATTGTCATATCATAGTGGAAAATGGTTTTAAGTTTTCTAGCTTGCCTAATATTTGGCTTAAGTTGTCAAAATGATCCAATTGTTAATATTACTCAGGGATCACTTCGTGGAACTGAGCAAGTAACTACCCTTTCTGGTAGACCTTTCTATTCATTCAGAGGAATTCCATATGCCAAACCACCAATTGGTGAACTCAGATTTCGGGTACAATTGCCATTTTATTGCCATCTTTTGACGTTTTGTCGCAAATTTAATATTTTCATTTTATTTATTTTCTTGTTTCTCAAAGCCACCTTTACCATCAGGTAATTGGGATGGTATTTATGATGCTACGAAAGATGCAAACATCTGCACTCAGCTGGGCTTTGGCGAGGAAGATTGCTTATATCTTAATGTTTATACACCCATGGTAACTGCTTTTTTAACATGTGAGATTTTGTAAACTTGAACAGATTTCTTCAATACTAAATTTTGTCTTTCAGTTACCTAGCAATGCAACATCTCTTTTGCCCGTTATGGTGTTTATTCACGGGGGTACATTTCTTAGTGGAGGAATATGGTCTTTTTTCTATGGCCCTGACTACTTCATGGAAAAGAATGTTGTTATCGTTTTGATTGCCTACAGATTGGGTGCATTTGGTATGCTACTAATTTTTCTTGTACACTTTTTGCCAATTTTGTTTTCATTGCTAAATTTATTTCCTGGCTTGTTCTATGTGTGAAACTAACTTAGGTAATTTTTAACGCTTAGGATTTCTTAGTACTGGAGATGCTGCTGCTCCTGGTAATTTTGGCTTATTGGACCAAGCATTGGCTTTGCAATGGGTGCATGATAACAGTGCATCCTTTGGAGGAGATCCAGCCCGAGTGCTTTTGTTCGGGAATTCTGCAGGTGCAGCTTGCGTAGCCTTTCATATTGTTGCAAATGTTCAGCCATCATCTGGTGAGAATATTATTGGCTACTATCTTAATTATTCAAGTTTAATCAGCTTACTTGCTAGTAAACACTAAATACCTGTTACAACGTTCCCTGAAATTTTGTTAAGTCTCAAACTTGCAAATTATTTTAAAAAATGGCTTCCTGATTATATGTTAACACTACATAAATTAAGTTTGGTATTTTTTTTAAAAAAAACCATTTTTTATTGTTATAATTAGCTAGTAGTGCAGTCTAGTGAAGATTGTGCAGACATGCACATGCATATCACTATAATTTGTAATATTTTTAGTCGCATCAGCTTATTATTAACTAAATATATATAATACACACTATTCAGTTAGTATGAATACATTTCTGTCAGCATTCCACAAAAATCCTAAATACTAAAACAACAAAGGTTCTGATTATCCCATTTTTTATAGTACAGTGTATATGCAATTTAATTTTAATTTTTTTTAAAGTGCACAATTGAAGCATTACCTCTTGCATTACCAATGTACATGCAGGTCTTTTTCATGCTGCAATAACTCAAAGTGGAACTGTTATGGATGATTGGGCTTTTCAACCCGATCCTCACAAATGGGCAGTGGCATTGGGCAAACAGTTACAATGCCCAAGCAATTCCTCAAACTTACTCATAAAATGTCTACAAGACAAGAGTGCTGCAGAAATTTTAAGTGCATCAAATGCTATTGGAGTAAGGCCATTTTGGTTTAGATTTGAATCATGGATGAGTTGGAGTGGGTAAATCATTTGAATCCTAACGGAATCTTAAAACCATTTTTAGGTTTATGAAAATCTGATATTTTTGCCAGTCATTGAAGATCCAGAATTTGGGAATTTTATAACAAAACAACCACTTGATATACTAAAAAGTGGAAACTTTAATAAGGTGCCCATTATATCAGGAGTTAATAAGGATGACGGCCTCTATCTCTATCCACGTAAGTTAATATTGCCTGATCTGGATATAGATATGTATAATGTTGCAGGGCTTTTGAAATATACTGGTAAATAAAAAATAAACCGTGCATCTTAATACGAATTACCGTAATCGCTTTTAATGCACTTTAAGTGTAATTGTTGTAGTAAAGTTAAATAATATTTAAACAATGGTCCCAACTACTTTCTTCGAGCTACTTTACAAATTGAGTTAACCTATAATAGTTACTTGGTTTGTTACCTAACGGAGTTAGTTAATTGTGATTCCATATTAGGGGCAAATTCTTGTAAGTTCCAGATTGTCTATGACTTTAGCAAAGATTTCTTGTTTTGAACAAATTGATAAAACTTTGATTTGTAGGCAACTCTATACCAATTAATTCTCGAGCCATGGTTGAATAGGAACAACGGATAGATTCATGTTTGAGCTATGAATCTTTTATTTCCCAGTGCATTCCTGACATGAAATTGCACATTGGATTGGTTTGAAAGTATTTGTAAATAGTGTGGAGGAATTTTGCTTTTGAATTAGCCATATGCTTTATATAGGGTCAGGTTTAGGGTTTGGTTCGGAATAGATAATTCTCTTGTTATGGTTATGGGAGTATATATGTTGATTGAAAATTTAAAAAGATGAACTGAATGTTTAAGCTATGTTAGAAAGGCAGAATCTTAAAAAATAAAATAAACGATCACCTTAGCTACCCGGGTTATATTTATAATCTGTTTAAGTAATATTACTTTTTTCATCATTTAGGGGCTCAGCGATATTTAGCTGCTGGTACAATTAATGATGCTGTTATCGATGAGATGTTGCCAGAACTACTTAGCTTCATACCAATTTATAACACTAGCTCCTTGGTGAATGTGTCCAATGCTGTAAAGACTGAATATTTTGATAAAATCGATTTAAATAATAGAACGCAGGTTATACGAACAGTGATTGATGTTAGTATATCTATGATCCTAATTGAAAATGGTAAGATTCAAATTATATGCCCTTAGGCTATATGTAAACTCTGGAATTGCATTTAAACGTTGTTTGAATATTTGCGGCAAATTGGCTCACTAAACGTATACAATGTTAAATGTGCATCGATGCACACTTACAAATATTTCAAGTTTAATATATAA
The DNA here is from genome assembly GCA_034700285.1 of Proteroiulus fuscus. Lineage (NCBI taxonomy): Eukaryota > Metazoa > Arthropoda > Diplopoda > Julida > Blaniulidae > Proteroiulus > Proteroiulus fuscus. The sequence goes on from JAQIXP010003641.1 coordinate 10,722, forward strand.
TTATGAATCTTTCCATATTGTCTTAATACTTAATTTTGCACCATTAAACCTAACAATCATGTGTGTACTAACCCAAACCACTTCACTTTATTTGCAGCTGTGTTCCGATTTTGGTTTTAATGCTGGAACTAATCAATTTGTTCGAGCTATGTCTGCCAATTTATTGCCCGCCTACATGTACGTCTTTGGGTATGCTGGATCTATAAGTCAAAACAGTTATTCCGGTGAAAGAGGTAAGCAAAAAGTAGTTACAAGTAGAAAGTAATTCAAGCATTTTATTATGAAGCGAATAACTAATTCAACATTTTCAGAAGTTGGACATGGTGAAGAGGGGGTTTACTTTTTTTACATTACTGGCTTACATCTTAACAATGACGATCTTCGGATTTCCAAAGCTTTAGTTAATATGTGGGTGAATTTTGCTACTAACTTGTAAGTACCAGGTATTTTCTTTTTCTTTCATTTTACTTACAAGAATGAGAGCCATGTTATTATAAGTTGTAGTTTACCATCCATTGTCACTACATAGTAATTATCATTAATATTGTTTTAAGAAATCCTAATCCCATTGAGGGTGCCACATGGATTCCCACTTCGAATGACAGTATTCAGTATTTGAGAATTCAAAACGAGTTTTCGATGCAAAGTGGATATCGCACAAAGCAGATGGATTTTTGGAATAACTATATTCCAACAATTATTAATATATAATGTAATTGTTTGTTTCCATTGCATGTAATAATATATCAATAAATGCTTTGAACAGTTCTTTAAATGAATTAGTTTGATATCATACAAAAATTAAAATCTTTGAAATATTTTCTTTACTTTGTTGAATGCTCTTTTTCTAAATTACTGGCACATTTTTAATTTAATATAATTAATTTCATCATGTTTAATCATGTTAATGTTTGAGAGATACTGATTTATACTGTTTTCAAATGCTAAGCTAAATTTTGAAGTATATTAATAATGTTTATTTTGTTTTTGTCAGCAAATGTGCATGTGTTCCTTGTCAATATGTTATTATGAATGGGTATTTTCAAATGGTAAATATGCTTGTTGATAATTGAATCCGATTTCTAAGTACAGTTATTTTACAGGAAAAGTTTAATATAAATTATCAAAATCAAACAGCTGGTTAGTTACTGGCAACCAATGCCTATTTCTATTTAAGCACCCATTAAGTGGAAAACAAATGGCGGGCAGTTATTATTATTGCAAATTTTTAATGCCTGTATTAACGCTATCTGTGGTTAATTTGACAGAAATAAATAGAACAATCATAACAGCAGAAATTGTTGCTAATTAATGTAGCTAGGCCAAATAAATGTAGAAAATAAATTTGGAAAAGTTGAAAAACCCACGCTTATTTAACACAAATTATAATAACATATTTAAAAATGGAAAAGTTTTGCTTTTCTTAATCATGCTAAATGTTCTTCATAATGGAGAATTTGGTTAATCCATAATTATATAAACTAATTATTGCAAAATTATTATTCATTAATTTTGGGTAAAAAAAGGCATAGACCTTGATGTACCCCAGTAGCAAGCTATTGTTGGCCCACAATTGGGTCATTGTTGGCATGCCAACACTTTAATCAACACATTAATCTAATATTACATTTTTGTAAAGGTTGTTTGAATTTCTACACAAATTTTAATTACTACAAGTGGATAATAATTATTTGCAGACTACTACTTAATAGTGATGAGATAAGCTCAATTTAATGAATTTTAAGATACAATTCAAAAACCAATTTGTAGATGGAATATTGATTAGAAACACTTATGAGCATGAATGTACTGCATATGTATATCGACATATTAATTATTTTAGAGGCATAATAATAAATGTAAATAACGCACGCTGGTAGACCAACTTTACCTAATACAAGGCCCATTAGCAGAGCATAATTACTCACATTTTTTCAGAATTTAAACCAATAGAATTGCAAGAAAAGAAATAAATTGA